>JBBGZY010001020.1:0-135000 GCA_037952925.1 Lithobates clamitans | reverse complement strand
ATCCCCCACTCAGTAGTAACCTCCAGCTCTGCTAATCCCCCACTCAGTAGTAACCCCCAGCTCTGCTGATCCCCCACTCAGTAGTAACCCCCAGCTCTGCTGATCCCCCACGCAGTAGTAACCCCCAGCTCTGCTGATCCCCCACTCAGTAGTAACCTCCAGCTCTGCTGATCTCCCTCTTAGTAGTAACCCCCAGCTCTGCTTATCTCCTGCTCAGTAGTAACCCCCAGGTCTCCTGATGCCCCACTCATTAGTAACCCCTAGCTCTGCTTATCTCCCGCTCAGTAGTAACCCCCAGCTCTGCTGATCCCCCACTCAGTAGTAACCTCCAGCTCTGCTGATCCCCCACTCAGTAGTAGCCCCCAGCTCTTCTGATGCCCCACTCACTAGTAACCCCCAGCTCTGCTTATCTCCACCCAGTAGTTACCCCTAGCTTTGCTGATGCCCCACTCAGTAGTAGCCCCCAGCTCTGCTGTTCTCCCACTCAGTAGTTACCCACAGCTCCACTGATGCCCCACTCAGTACTAACCCCAGCTCTGCTTATCTCCTGCTCAGTAGTAACCCCCAGCTCTGCTGTTCCCCCACTCAGTAGTAACCCCCAGCTCTTCTTATCCCCCACTCAGTAGTAACCCCCAGCTCTGCTGTTCCCCCATTCCCAGAATAACCCCCAGCTCTGCTGCCTCCCCTCCAACTCAGTAGTAACCCCCAGCTCTGAGTATCCCCCGCTCAGTAGAAACCCCTAGCTCTGCTGACACCTCTGCTGATCCCTCGCTCAGTAGTAACCCCCAGTTCTGCTGATCCTCTGGTTTCCTGATCCCCCTCTCTCTCTATGGTCCCCGCTGACCTCTCGCTATATTACTCCCGCGCTGCGCTCCAGGTTTGCCATCTGCTAGTTTCTCCTGCTCTAGTCCCCCCGCTCTGCTGATCCCCTGCCACTCATCTCTCTTACTCCGTCCCCATGTGCCATCTTCTAGTTGCTCCGCTCCAGTCCGGACCACGCACACAGGCTTGGTCCATTGCTGGAATCCGGTCCAACAAACGCTGAAGTGAGCGCATGTAAGGAGGAAGCGATTGAAGGAGGCTGCAGGAGATCATCGGCGTTGGGGACTGAAAGGGCTCTAGCAAACTCAGGGCCACCCAGTTGGGGTTTATATCTACTTTAGGTGAACCCGTTGCCTTGCCCTTTATGGATAACCTACAGCTTCAACCCTAAAGGTTACAATGAATTCTGATCATTTGTATCAGTTTACAGGCTGCTGTTATTGATCGGCGCTGCTGATCTGTGGAAAGTGTTTCCGCCATTAGTGCATGCCAATTATATCATCTCTGTGATCAGGATGATTTGGTGCCGCACCTTGTGCTGGTATTCGGAAGGCCAGAGCCGGCCGGTGATCTGATGATACTTCATCAGATCGATAGATGGAGAGGAAACGTTCCAGACCGGAGGGCCGGGAGGACCCGCACACACATGTCCTCTCTCTCCCTGCACTGCCTGTAATCTGGTTGTCCTCCTGCCTGTAAATCACAGGCCGACCTGCAGATCCCTTCTAAGTGCTCCCTGTGGGCTCTTTGTGTGGACGGTTATGGGAGAATTAGATTGGTGTCGACAATGACCCTGCGATTGTCTGGCTGGCACCAGGAGAGAGTCCGCACCAGACAGCGCATGTTGGCTGGGGAAGAGTTGGGGGTAAAGTCTAGAGAGCAGGCCAGCGATGGCTCTGCTGTGACAACATGGCCATTGTATTGTTGTTGCACAGGTATAGTTAAAGCCATGTCTCTCTTTTTCCTAAATAAATTCCAGGCATTCAATATACAGCAATAATCATTTAGAAAAGCTCCACCTTCTGTGGTTAAAAGGCTGAGCTCCAGTCCAGGCTGATCTCATCAGTCTTCTGCAGTCAGGAGGACGCATTTCCACAGTCTCCTTTCCTTTTCTGAGACTGCAACCTTGTAAAATTGTATCAGTTCACAAGGTCAGAGGCTCATCTTTGTCAGACATTTGTGAACAAGAACTGCACACCCACCAGGATTTACATGACTACGCCATCTCTGAGCCAGCATCTCAATCTAGGAAGTAGATCACATTCTAAGATGTTGAAAGAGGCCATCTACTAGACGTGCACTGACAAAAAATGTGTTTGTTTTCGTTTCATTCTTTTTTTGCTCTTTTCAGAAATCCGAAAGTTCGAAAATTTGGAATTTGGAAATTTCCGAATTTTCAAATTTCCAAATTTTCAAATTTCCGGATTTTCAAATTTCCGGATTTTCGAATTTCCGAAATTTTGAATTTTCGGAAATTCTGAAATTTCTGAAATTGAAAAATTCAGAAATTCGGAAATTTCGGAATTAACAAATTTGTCAAAATGCGTTAAAAACTAATTCGGAACTAAACAAATTGCACATGTCTACCATCTACGCCACCTTCTATGATGTTGAAAGAGGCCATCTACATCACATACTATGATGATCAAAGAGGTCATCTAAGTCATGTTCTATGATGTTGAAAGATGCCATCGACGTCACATTCTATGATGCTAAAAGAAGCCATCTACTTCACATTCTATGATGCTGAAAGAGGACATTTACACCACGTTCTATGTTGTTGAAAGAGGCCATCTACATCACTTTCTATGATGTTGAAGGAGACCTTCTATGTCACATTCTGTAATGTCGAATGAGGCACTCTGTCGCGTTCTATGATGTTGAAATAAGCAACCTATGTCATGTCATGTTCTGTGATGTTGAAAGAGGCCATCTACTTCACATTCTATGATGTTTAAGGAGGACATCTACATAACTTTCTGTAAGGATGAGAGAGGCCATCTATGTCATGTTCAATGATGTTAAAAGAGGCCATTTATATTGTGTTCTGTGATGTTGAAAAAGGCCATCTACCTCATATTCTATGACTTTGAAAGAAGCCATCCACATTACATTGCATGATGTTGGGGGGAAACCATCTACATCACATTTAATGATGTTGAAAACGGCCATCTTTGTCATATTCTGTAATGTTGAAAGAGGCCATCTACGTCATGTTTTGTGATGTTTTGTAAAAGAGGCCATCTACATCACATTCTATGACTTTGAAGGAAGCCATCTACATCTCATTCTAAGATGTTGGAAGAGGCCATCTGCATCACATTCTATAATGTTGAAAGAGGCCATCTACATTGCATTTTATGATGCTGAAAGAGACCAAAGAGACCATCTACATCAGATTCTATGATGTTGCAAGAGGCCATCTACGTCATGTTCTGTGATGTCAAAAAAGGCCATCTATGTCATGTTCTTTGATGTCGAAAGAGGCCATCTACGTGATGTTCAATTGTGTTGGGGGACCATCTATTTTACATTGTGTGATGTTGAAAGAAGCCATCTTTGTCACATTCTGTGATGTTTTTCAGAGGCCATCTATGTCACATTCTATGATGTTACGAGGCCATGTACATCAAAATAAAACAACCATCCCTAAACAAGGGTGGGGGGTGGGATCACCGGCCAGCTCTGGCCTTCTACACCATGTGTCATCCACTTAATGCCTACAACACTTCTCTTCAGACTACTGAAAGGAAAACAGAGGAGTCTCTATGCACTGTATCTGATGAAGTAGCCTGAGCAGCTGTGAAGCGTTAAAGGCATTTTATGCTTACATTATAAAGTTCCTTTTCATATAATGAATTCTTCATTTCCCACAACACACATTGAAAGGAACAACTTGTCAATGTTTTTTTCCAATTATATCAAAGTTCTCTATATAACAAAGCCTGCAAGCCTGGGGTCTGAAGGCAACCCCATATCTAGAGGGCGATCCGAGGTCTGTGTGGAGACAGACATATTCTCCAATAGGGACGGTCCCGATGTTCGAGTCAAACTTAAGTTTGTCTCGAACATTGGGTGTTCGTTTGTTCGTAGAACAAACAAACATATGAGCCCCCGGGGGAAGTTCGCCCACCGCGGAGCGCCCCATAATGCACTGCAACATTGCAGTGCATTGACAGCTGCTGATTGGCCAAAGCATGCACCTGACCTTTATGCTTTGGCCAATTACAGGGTGCTGTGAGAGCCATGATTGGCCAAAGACAGGGTGCCTTTGGCCACTTATGGCTCAGGGGCTAAGACCATGCCCCACACTATATAAGGCTGCTGCTTATACGGCGGCCGTATATAGTGAATGAATGGAGATTAGGCAGGTAGTTAGTGTAGTGTGCAGTCAGTCAGTGTAGAATATATTATACAGTTAAGAATATATAGTGCAGTCAGTGTAGTATTTATAATATAGTTCAGAGTATATAGTGCAATCAGTGTAGTGTATATAGTGCAGTCAGTGTAGTATATATAATGCAGTGCAGAGTATATAATACAGTGTATTGAAGTGGTTAAGGGGAATCCTATGACAGAATTTTTTTTTAAAAATGGCATGGGGTCCCCTCCAAAATCCATACCAGGCCCTTTGGGTCTTGTATACATTTTAAGGGGAACTCCACGCCAAAATTAAAAAAGCAAACGGCGTGGGGTCCCCCCCCCAAAATTAATTTCAGGCCCTTTGGGTCTGGCATAGATTTTAAGGGGAATTCCACGTCAAAATGTAAAAAAATTTTATGGGGTCCCCCCCAAAATCCATTCCAGACCATTATCCAAGCATGCAGCCTGGCAGGCCAGGAAAAGTGAACGCCCCTTCCCGTCCTGAACCATACCAGGCCACTTGCCTGGCCACTTGCTTCAAAGCACCTTGTCCCCATGTTGATGGGGACAAGGGCCTCTTCCCAACAACCCTGGCCGGTGGTTGTCAGGGTCTGTGGGCTTTAACAAGGGGGCCCCCAGATCCCGGCCTCCCCTATGTGAATGGGTATCGGGTACATTGTACCCCTACCCATTTAACAAAAAAAGTGTCAAAAAGTAAAAACCACAAGAGACATTTTTTGACAATTCCTTTATTAAAAAAGTGTACATCCATCTTCAATTACACCGCCCGATGGACAAGAAAAATTGAAAAAAACTAAAAAAGCTCCGCCTCCATGGGGGGCCTCCCAGCGACTGCTGTCTCTTCGCTTTGACAGCTGTTATATAGGCAAGGGTGGGGCCACCCGGAGACGTATCTGAGTGAACCTGCCCTCTTCTGACATCATGTGATGTCAGTGGGGATGGGCTCATCCAGTCACGTCTGCGGGTGGCCCCGCCATTGCCTATATAAGAGCTGTCAAAGCCAAGAGACAGCAGTCATCAAGACACCTCCCATCGAGGCAGAGCTTTTTTCTTTTTTCTATTTTTCAGGTCCGTTGGGCGGCGTGATTTAAAATGGATGTACCTCACGGGACACTTTTTTTTGTTCTCTTTTTTTTTTCTTTTTTAATAAAGGAATTGTCAAAAACTGTCTCTTGTGGTTTACTTTTTGACACTTTTTTTTGGTGTAGGTGTATAATGTACCTGATACCTATTCACATGGTGGGGGGGATCTGGAGGGGTGCTTTGGGGTTGGGGGTGCAGTGCGGCAATACATTACAGTTGCGAGCAAGTATAAATGAAATTTGTTCCTTTAGAAATGTCATTATTGCTGTAGCATGTTGTACACATCACACAGATGCACCACTTTACAGGCAGACTAAGGAGACCCCTCAGGCACGATATTTAAAGGACCCCACAGGCACAATATTTAAAGGAATATTTCATTTTTATTGTTTCACTTTAAGCATCATTTAAATCAGTGCTCCTGAAAAAACGATTGTGTTAAAAACTTTATTTTTGCATTGATACATGTCCTCTGGGGCAGGACTCGTGTCCCCAAACATTTTTTATGGCAATAACTTGCATATAAGCCTTTAAAATAAGGACTTTTGATTTTTCATGTTCGTGTCCCATAGACTTTAATAGAGTTTGCGTGTTTGCTAGAGCTTTTTGCCTGTTCAAGGTGTTCTGGTGCGAACCGAACCGGGGTGTGTTCGGCCCATCCCTATTCTCCAAGTGGACCAATAATGCTTGCCAACCAGCGCTGGTTTGGAACAACTTGACAGATGAAAGTACATCCTGTTTATCTGGCACAAACTTTTGATATTTTGAAACAAAAATACTACATTATAGCGCCATCTCCCCTGTTATTCTCCATATGTCATTTCCCCCCCCCATTTTTTTGGTAACCCCAAAAACAATTTTGAAGTCTACTCCACAGAGCTGTACATATCATGTCATTTTAACATGTCTATCCTGGTGATTTGAGAGCAAATTACACCTTTAACCATTTAAATTAAATTATTAACACATTTGTCAGCCAACCTAACACCATGGATTCAGATGATCTAATTAGAACATGGTGTATTCACAAACTTCCACCCACTTCATCCTGTTCTTGGGCAAGCAACATCTGCCTTGACACAGTCTATGGTGATTGGATTAAGGTGTCTGTGCTACCAGTGTGGATAGAAATCCGGGATATCTTCCTGACACTTATTAGAACTGAAGAAGTGGCTTGGGTAAGCTGTGAAATGTCTTGAACATGACATTACAAGTCCAGCTGAATCCAGTTATTGAAACTAGATAAATCTGGGATTACTTTGGAGTGAACCCAGGATGGGCTTCGGAAAACTGGTCTTAATTTAAGTTATGCCTGCAGTAGGCTTAATGAGACTGGTTCAGCGATAGTCCAGAGCAATTTTCGGAAGACTAGTATTAGTTTGGGGCAAGCTCAATCTGTGCTTTGTACAACTGGTCTTAGTTTCTGGAAGCTTACCATGTGCAAAGCATGGGGTCCTAATTTGAGGCATAGTCAAAAAGAATGGCCTTAGTTCCCAGGAAAGATTTAGTAAAATCGGTCTTAGTTTGGAGAGAGCTCAGGGCAGGATTAGTAAAGGTCACCTAAGCCTGGAGATAAGGAGAGACCTTGGGACAGACTTGGTAAAACAGGTCTTAGTAGGAGAGAGATCAGGGCAAGCCTGTTAAAATTGTTCTGAGTTTGGAGAGAGCTCAGGGCAGGCTTATGGAGTCAAGTCTTAGTTTGGAATTCTGGACAGGCATAGTAAAACAGGTCTTAGTTGAAGAGAGCTCAGAGCAGGCATAGTGAAACTGGTTTTAATTTGGTGAGAGGTCAGGACGGGCTTAGTAAAAGTCAGTTTAGCTTGGAGAGAGCTCAGGTCAGTCTTAGCAAAACTGGTCTCAGTTTGGAGAGAGCTCAGGGCAGGATTTGTAAAAGTCCTCTTAGCTTGGAGATAACTTGGGGCTGGCTTAGTAAAGCGGTTTCTACTTTGGAGAGAGTTTGGGCAGGTTGAGTAATACAGGTCTTATTTGGAGAGAGTTTGGGGCAGACTTCATAAAACTCATCTTAGTTTTGAGAGAGCTCAGGGTGGGATTAGTAAATCAAGTCTTGGTTTAGAGAGAGTTACAAACAGGCATAGTAAAAACAGGTCTTAGTTGAAGAGAGCTAAAGGGCAAGTGTAGTGAAACTGGTCTTAATTTGGTGAGAGGTCGGGACAGGCTTAGTAAAAGTCAGTTTAGTTTGGAGAGCGCTCAGGTCAGTCTTGGCAAAACTGGTCTTAGTTTGGAGAGAGCTCAGGGCAGGATTTGTAAAAGTCCTCTTAGCTTGGAGATAACTTGGGGCTGGCTTAGTAAAGCGGTCTCTACTTTGGAGAGAGTTTGGGCAGGTTGAGTAATACAGGTCTTATTTGGAGAGAGTATGGGGCAGACTTCATAAAACTCATCGTAGTTTTGAGAGAGCTCAGGGTGGGATTAGTAAATCAAGTCTTGGTTTGCAGAGAGTTACAAACAGGCATAGTAAAAACAGGTCTTAGTTGAAGAGAGCTAAAGGGCAAGTGTAGTGAAACTGGTCCTAATTTGGTGAGAGGTCGGGACAGGCTTAGTAAAAGTCAGTTTAGTTTGGAGAGCGCTCAGGTCAGTCTTGGCAAAACTGGTCTTAGTTTGGAGAGAGCTCAGGGCAGGATTTGTAAAAGTCCCCTTAGCTTGGAGATAACTTGGGGCTGGCTTAGTAAAGTGGTTTCTACTTTGGAGAGAGTTTGGGCAGGTTGAGTAATACAGGTCTTATTTGGAGAGAGTTTGGGGCAGACTTCACAAAACTCATCTTAGTTTGGAGAGAGCTCAGGGCACGATTAGTAAATCAAGTCTTAGTTTGGAGAGAGTTCTGAACAGGCATACTTAAACAGGTGTTAGTTGAAGAGAGCTCAGGGCAAGCGTAGAGAAACTGGTCTTACCTTGGTGAGAGCTCGGAACAGGCTTAGTAAAACTCAACTTAGTTTGGAGATAACTTAGGGCAGGCTTAGTAGAACAGGTTCTAGTTTGGAGAGAGCTTGGGCATGCTTAATAAAACAGGTCTAAGTTGGGGAGAGCTTGGGTCAGACTTAGTATAACTCATGTTAGTTTGAAGATAAAATTTCGGGAGACTTAGTAAAACAGGTTCTTGTCTGGAGAGTGCTCGGAGCAGGCTTGGTAAAACAGGTCTTATGTTGGAGAGATCTCAGAGTAGGCTTAATAAAACAGGTCATAGTTTGAAGAGAGCTCAGGGCAGGGTTAATAAAACTAACCTAAAATTGGAGAGAGCTCGGGGCAGTCTTGGTAAAACAGGCCCCTGTTTGGAGAGAGCTCTGGGCAAGGTTAATAAAACTGCTCTGAGGGACAGCCTCAGTAAAACTGGTCTTAGATTTTTTTTAAAGCTCAGGGCAGATTTAGTAAATCAGGTTATAGTCTGGAAAGAGCGCGGGGTGGGCTTGGTGAAGGCAGATTATAAAAGTTGGTTTCTTTGCTGCCAGTCTGTCAGAAGGAACAAAGATGAGGGAATTTCAAGCAGCTGTCAGAAGTCGCAGCCTCTGGGGATCAGCCAGCTCCAACTATTTCAATAAAGGAAGCAAAATCCATAATTAGAGCAACAAGCTGTTTATTTTACTTCCGCAGAATTCCTGCCAAAGAGGAGAAGTGCAAATACACGCTGAGTAAATTAAAGCCAGCTTCAATGCATGGGGTGAACGTATTCTATATGTGTGTGGGAGATCAGAATATAGACCCTGCTCTATTGTAGGTGATCGTGTCTACTTTGTATTAACTGCTTGGGAGGGCCGAGAGGAGAAACTATTTATCTATAAACACTATAGATATTATCATTTCCTGCTAAAAATTAAAATGCAAGATATTTTAGATTGCATCTCTCGCACATGTTGTCCTCGAGTTTTGTCTTTCCGTAGATCATCCTCCTCCTGTTGGGGGGGAGCTGTAGTTGGTACACAGCCCCCAAGATCAAAGTGTTATTCTGGAGAAGGCGGACTGGTTTTCCCTTCTACTGTTTGATTAATGAGAGCCTTTAATGCATTCTCCTTTTATCACTACGCATATTTTAAGTGTGTATTGGAAACAGAAAATCAAAAGATCATGTAGCTTGAAAGTTTGGTTGTACAAGATTTTTGGATAACATCTGCACCAAAACTGTTCAAACAGAAAAGCAAATACAAACAAACAAGACATTGTTACATCCCTGATACCACCAGCACTGAGCAAAGATTAAAAAGCATATTCAGGAAAGCAATGCTATTAGAACTGCTAATGCTTCCTGGAAAAAAATGATAGCTGTGCTTAAATCGGAGTCAGCACAGTTTCTTTTAGGCTTCTCGCATTCTCAGTAGTGTCCTCCATTTCACTGTGGTCCCATTTCTGTCTTCTCTTTCATCCTCACTGTTATCTTCCCCACCACTGTGGCTCCATCATTCTCCTCCTTCGCATCCCTAGTTTTGTCCTCTCCATCATTGTGGCCTCTTCTTATCTTATCCTGTGGCTTCATCTCTCTCCCATCCCTCTCATCCTCAGTATTGTCCTCTCCTCTACTTTGGTTCCCTCTACTTTGGTTCTTCTCTCTCCATTCTCTTGTCATGTTCTCCACTGTGGCTCCTTCTCTCTCCTCTTTCTCATCCTCACTATTGTGCTCTCCTTCTTTGTGGCACCTTCTCTCTCTTCTCTCTCATGCTTAGAATTTTTCTCTCCTCCACTGTGGTTCTTTCTCCTTCCTTTCTCTCATTGTCTGTGTTGTTCCTTCTCCACGGTGGCCTCTTCTCTTTCCTCTATCTCATCCTTAGTAGTTTCCTATTCTCTGCCGTTGCTCTTTTTCTCCTCTCGTTTGTCCCTCTCATCCTTAGTATTCTCCTCTCTTCCGTTCTGGTTCCATATTTTTTCTCCTTTTCATCCTTAGTATTTGTCCTCTCCTTCACTGTCGCTCTTTTTGTCTCCTCCCTCTGTTTCCTCAATAGTGTCTCTGTAGTGTCTCTCCTTCACTTTGGCTCCTTCTCGCTCATCTCTCTCATCATTAGTATTGTCCTCTTTCCCACTGTTTCCTCTTTTTTCTTCACCCTCACATTCTCAGTATTATCCTTTCCTCCACTGCTTCCCTTTTCTCTCCCATTCCTCTCATCCTCAGTATTGTCCTCTCCTTCACTGTGGCCCTTTTCTTTCCCATCCCTCTCATCCTCAGTATTGTCCTCCATTTCACTGTGGTCCCATTTCTGTCTTCTCTTTCATCCTCACTATTATCTTCCCCACCACTGTGGCTCCATCATTCTCCTCCTTCGCATCCCTAGTTTTGTCCTCTCCATCATTGTGGCCTCTTCTTATCTTATCCTGTGGCTTCATCTCTCTCCCATCCCTCCCATCCTCAGTATTGTCCTCTCCTCTACTTTGGTTCCCTCTACTTTGGTTCTTCTCTCTCCATTCTCTTGTCCTGTTCTCCACTGTGGCTCCTTCTCTCTCCTCTTTCTCATCCTCACTATTGTGCTCTCCTTCTTTGTGGCACCTTCTCTCTCTTCTCTCTCATGCTCAGAATTTTTCTCTCCTCCACTGTGGTTCTTTCTCCTTCCTTTCTCTTATTGTCTGTGTTGTTCCTTCTCCATGGTGGCCTCTTCTCTTTCCTCTATCTCATCCTTAGTATTTTCCTCTTCTCTGCCGTTGCTCTTTTATCTCCTCCCGTTTGTCCCTCTCATCCTTAGTATTGTCCTCTCTTCCGTTCTGGTTCCATATTTCTTCTCCTTTTCATCCTTAGTATTTGTCCTCTCCTTCACTGTCGCTCTTTTTGTCTCCTCCCTCTGTTTCCTCAATAGTGTTTCTGTAGTGTCTCTCCTTCACTTTGGCTCCTTCTCGCTCATCTCTCTCATCATTAGCATTGTCCTCTTTCCCACTGTTGCCTCTTTTTTTCTTCACCCTCACATTCTCAGTATTATCCTTTCCTCCACTGCTTCCCTTTTCTCTCCCATTCCTCTCATCCTCAGTATTGTCCTCTACTTCACTGTGGCCCTTTTCTTTCCCATCCCTCTCATCCTCAGTATTGTCCTCTCCTCCACGATGGCCCTTTTCTTTCCCATCTCTCCCATCCTCAGTATTGTCCTCTCCTCTGCAGTGGCTTCTTTGTTTTCTCCCTCATGTTTAGAATTGTCCTCTCCTCCACTGTGTTTCGTTCTCTCTCCTTTTTTTCATCCTCAGTGTCATCCTGTTTTCCACTGTGGCTCCTTCTCTTTCTTAATTCTTATCCTCAGTAATGTTCTCTCCTCTACTGTGGTCCCTTCTCTCACCTCCCTATCATCTATGGTATTGTCCTCTCCTCCACTTTTGGCCTCTTCTGTTGCACTCTCATGCTTAGTATTGTCTTGTCTTCCAGACTGTCTCCATATTTATTTTTCTTTTCATCCTTAGCATCTTGCCAACCCCCCCGTGGCTATATCTCTCTCCTCCATCTCATCCTCATTATTGTCCTCTCCTTCACTGTGGCTTCTTCTCGATCCTCTCTCTCTGATCTTAAATATTGACCTCCCCTCCACTGTGGCTCCTTCTCTTTCCCCTCTGTTAGCATTAGTATTGTCTTGTCGCCCACTGTGGTGCCTTCTTGATCCCCTTCCTCTAATCATCAATTTTGTCTTCTCTCTTCTTTGTCTCACCCTCAGAATTGTCCTCTCCATTATTGTGGTCTCTTCCCTCTCCTCCCTCTCATTCTCGCTATTATCCTCAATTGTTGCTCCATCTCTCTTCTCCCTCTCATGCTCAGTGTTGCCTTCTCTTCTAATGTTGCTCCTTCTCAATCTTTTCTCTCTCATCTTCAATATTGTGTGTTCCACCACTGTGGCCCCTTCTCTTTCCTTTCTCTCATCTTTAGCATTGTCCTCTCCATTGTGGTGGCCCTTTCTCTCTCCTCCCTCCTCATCCTTAGTATTATCTTGTCCTCTATTGTTGCTCCATCGCTGTTCTCCCCCTTGTGCTCAGTATTGTCATCTCCTCGACTGTGGCTCTTTATTCTCCTCCTCTTTATCCCTCTCATTCTTAGGCCGGCTTTCTCCAACCTCCCATCCTCAGTATTGGGGACTTTTTCTTTCCCATCCCTGTCATCCTCAGTGTTGTTCTCTCCTCCACTGTGGTCTTCTATTCTCCAGTCTCTCTCATCTTCAGTACCTACCATCCTCTCCTTCACTGTGATTTCTCATCTGTCTTCTCTCTCATGCTCAGAATTGTCTTCTCCTCCACTGTGGTTTTTCTCTCTCCTTTCTCTCATCTTCAGCATTGTGCTCGCTTTCACCGTGGCCTCTTCTTTCTCCTCCCTCTTATTCCTCTCCTCCTTACAGTTGTCCTCTCTTCCACAGTGGTTCCATATTTATTTTCCTATTCATCCTTAGTATGATCTTCTCCCCAACTGTGGCTCTATCTCTTGCCCCCCTCTCACCCACCGTATTGTCTTCTCCTCCATTGTGGCGCCTTCTTGATCCTTTTCCTCCCAACATTAGTTTTGTCTTCTCTCTCCTTTGTCCTCTCCATTGTTGTGGCCTCTCCCCTCTCCCCCCTCTCATTCTCACTATTATTCTCAATTGTTTCTCCATCTTTCTTCTCCCTCTCATGCTCAGTGATGCCTCCTCCTCTACTGTGGCTCCTTCTCTTGGCTTTGTCTCATCATCAGTAATGTCTTCTCCTTTATGGTGGCCACTTCTCGCCCCTCCCTCCCATCCTCACTATAATCTTATCCTGTATTGTTGCTCCATCTCTCTTCTCCCTCTCATGCTCAGTATTGTCCTCACGTCCACTATGGCTCCTTCTCGATCCCCTCTCTCTCATCTTGTCCTCTCCTCCACATGTGACCTCTTCTATTCCCTCCCTTTCATCTACAGCATTGTCCCCATCAATCACCTAAAAATAATTCTGCATGGAATTTGAAAAAAAAAAAAAAAGTAGCAAACTTGAGTGGCAAGCCAAAGGAAAATATTCCCAATAGGAAAAGTCTTTTTAAAGTGCACCGGTCATTACTGAACATTCAGTCATGTTGTTTAGTAGAATGTAACCATTTACTGGCTTCTGTTTTTTCATAGTGTTTGTACACGTAGAAGCTGGAATACTGATAGGTCAGGCAGCTGTTAAGGCAGGGGTCTTCAAACTTTCTAAATGAAGGGCCAGCTTAGTGTCCATTCAGATGTTAGGGGGCCGGACTGTGGCCAGAAGGGCTAAAAATTGTCCTTGTATCGGCGGGAGTAAAGAATGCAGACGATTTCTCCCCCTAGTACATGTAAACATGTACTAGGGGGGAGGAATAGTGCCCCATCATTGATGTCAGCGGGCGGAATAGTGCCCCATCATTGATGTCAGTGGGAGGAATAGTGCCCCATTGTTGGTGTCAGTAGGAGGAATAGTACCCCATTCCTTGGTGTCAGTGAAAGGAATAGTGCCCCATTGTTGGTGTCAGTAGCAGGAATTATGCCCCATTGTTGGTGTCAGTTTTGAGCAATAGCACCCCTTTGTTAGCATCAAGAGGAGAAATAGTGCCCCATTGTTGGCGTCATTAGAAAGAATTATGCCCCATTGTTCGCGTCAGTGGGGAGAATAGTGTCTTGTACCAGTGGGAGAAAAAGTGCTCCATCATTAGTGTCAGTGAGAGAAATAGTGCCCCATTGTTGGTGTCGGTGGAAGGAATAAAGCCCCATTGTTGGTGTCAGTGGGAGGAAAAGTGTCTCATAGTTGGTATCAGTGGGAGGAATAGTGCCCCACCATTGGTGTCAGTGGGAGGAATAGTGTCCCATCATCGGTGTCAGTGGGAGGAATAGTGTCCCATCATTGGTATCAGTGGGAGGAATAGTGCCCCCATCATTGCTGTCAGTGGGAGGAAAGGTGCCCCATCATTGGTGTCAATGGAAGAAATAGTGCCCCATCATTGGTGTCAGTGGGAGGAAAAGTGTCTCATAGTTGGTGTCAGTGGTAGAAATAGTGCCCCATCATCGGTGTCAGTTTAAGGAATAGCATTCCATCATCGGCATCAATGGGAGAAATGGTGTTTTTTTTTTATTGTTGGCATCAGTAGCAGGAATTATGCCCCATTGTTGGCGTCAGTGGGAGGGATAGTTTCTTGTACCAGTGGGAGGAATAGTGCCCCAAGGGCCAGATAAAGGCAAGCAAAAGTCTGCTTCCGGCCCCCAGTTTGGAGACCACTGTGCTAAGGCAACATTTCTTGGACCTTAGCTGGACTTCGAATTGTTAGTTATATTTTTTCCATTGAAGAGGTTTGTCTTCACTTCTTGTCCTAACCCCTCACCTCGTGTTTCCGAAAAAAAGTTGGCTTTAGATACACTTTAAGTCTACAGATTCTTATATAACTGGAAAGTGGGAACATCTTAGAAAAACGTAGAATGAGGGGATTTGATTTGAAAAGCGGTCCAGCTAACGGCTCCCCCGTTCTCGTCTTCTGATGAACGGCGTGTTGACGTCCGTCTCGGGTTCGACTCGGCGGCTTCCCAGTCTCGGTGGCCCGTCTCCATTGTTGTGTTAAACCTTGCCACCTCGTCTGGCCGCCTTGAAAGGCCCATGAACTTGAAAGTCGGCGTCATGAAAGGGCCGCCAAGCGAAGGATTAGCCTCGCCTGGCATAATGTGACTTTTGCTCAATTGAGTAAAGCGCGTCGGGGCCCGGCGTGGCCCTGAACAGAACGCCGATTTGTATAGGCTTTGTGAATAGCGGCCGGTGAATGGCTGCATGTGACACAAGCTCCAATGACTCTCCGTCCCAGTAACGTGCGGCACTCACACACAATTTGTTCCATTAAGTTGCTGACCTCCCGGGACTCGGCTTTGAAGAGGCCTCTCTCCTTTCATGCCGCCTTTGATAAAAGAGATTGTCAGGAGCCTTTTCATGTTGTCACTGACACAGCTCCTATTATTGTCCGCCGTTTTAACCGTTTACATTCGGCAGCCTTTCTTTCTTTCTTTCTTTTTTTATTTATTTATTTCTTCTTTAAACATGACAAACGTTACAAAGATTTGCTGTGTTCCCAAGAATTTAAAGAATATGGGAACTTGCTAAGAGCTGAACCTCAGGCAGATATGGAGGACACAAATGAATGGAGCCATGTTCTCATTGATACGTCATTTAATTTTTTTTTTTTAAATGTAAGCATTGTAATTACCTGAGTTTTACTTGGTATCAGCCTCTGTGGAGCAGAGCTCAGACCGGGGGAAGCACCACAAGAAGCCCAGCTGGTGGAGAGGGTGATTGCCATCATATGCAGATAAGGGTTTTAGGCTTAAATCTTAAAAGAGAAGTACGGGAATCAGTTTTTTTTTTCTGGAATCATACATACCTAGCTGGATGCAGCATTGTTCCTCACGCCGGCTCTAACACTGAGAACTGAGCGATCAAACACCGCTGATCACTCGGTTCTCAGTGCTCGGTGAGCAACTGTCAGTCACCGGCTCTCTGCACTGCCCCCCTCGCTCACTGGAGCGCTGAGCTGTGGAGCGGGGTGGGGAGCGGGCAGCTTAAGCTCTCAGCGGCTTGCTGTGAGGCTGAGCCGAGTGCCAGTCCAGGCATGTGGGTGGATCTCGACCATGTGGTCGTGATCTTTCTCGAGCCCGCACCGGCTCTGTGACGTCAGCCCACTGTCTGCTGAAAACGGGTCACAGGAGTGCAGGAACTGTGCCGCTCCTGTGATCCCCAGGAGAAGTACAGCCAAACAAACCTTGGTTGTACTTCTACTTTAAGTTGTGGGATGTCGAAAACCAACAATAAATGATTGAGAAAGTTGGTGGTTGTTGGAAGGCGATCAAAGTTGGTGGATGTAATATTTGCTGTGTAATAATCATTATGAATGTTAATGAGAATCTTGAGAGGATGGCAACGAAAACTTGGTTGGGCAAGTGCAAGGAACATTCCATCAGATCTCGTGTGTAGTGGTCTCCAAACTGTGGCCCGTGGGCCGGATGCAGCCATTTGCTTGCCGTTTTCTGCCCCTAGGAGCACTTTTTTCTATTTCCAACTAGTATGAGGCGCTATTAGTCACACTGACATGAACGACAGGGCATAATTCCTTCCACTGACACCGACGGGGAATAAGTCCTTCCACTGACACCAATGATGGGGCATAATTCCTTCCACTGACACCAACAACGGGGCATAATTCCTTCCACTGACACCAACAACGGGGCATAATTCCTTCCACTGACACCAACGGTGAGGCATAATTCCTTCCACTGACACCAACAAAGTGGCATAATTTCTTCCACTGAGACCAACAACGGGGCATAATTCTTTCTACTGACACCGACGGGGCATAATTCCTTCCACTGACGCCAACGACAAGGCATAATTCCTTCCACTGACACCGACGGGGCATAATTCCTTCCACTGACGCCAACGACAGGGCATAATTCCTTCCACTGACACCAACGATGGGGCTTAATTCCTTCCACTGACGCCAACGACAGGGCATAATTCCTTCCACTGACACCGACGGGGAATAAGTCCTTCCACTGACACCAACGACGGGGCATAATTCCTTCCACTGACACCAATGATGGGGCATAATTCCTTCCACTGACACGAACGATAGGGCATAAATCCTTCCACTGACACCAACGACGGGGCATAATTCCTTCCACTGACACCAACGACGGGGCATAATTCCTTCAACTGACACCAACGATGGGGCATAATTCCTTCCACTGACACCAACGGTGAGGCATAATTCCTTCCACTGACACCAACAAAGTGGCATAATTCCTTCCACTGAGACCAACGACGGGGCATAATTCTTTCTACTGACACCGACGGGGCATAATTCCTTCCACTGACGCCAACAACAAGGCATAATTCCTTCCACTGACACCGACGGGGCATAATTCCTTCCACTGACACCGACGGGGCATAATTCCTTCCACTGATGCCAACGACGGGGCATAATTCCTTCCACTGACGCCAACGACGGGGCATAATTCCTTCCACTGACACCAACGACAGGGCATAATTCCTTCCACTGACACCGACGACAGGGCATAATTCCTTCCACTGACACCAACGGTGAGGCATAATTCCTTCCACTGACATCTACAATGGGGCACTATTCCTTCCACTGATAGCAACAATGGTGCACTATTCCTCCCACTGTTACCAATAATGGGGCATTCTTCCTCACACTAACACCAAAGATGGGGCACCCTTCCTGCCACTGACACCATTGAAGGGGCACTCTTCCCCCAACTAAAATCGATGATGGAGGACTCTTCTTCCCATTGACACCATCAAAGGGCATTCTTCCTCCCATTGACACCAACCATGGGGCACTATTCCTCGCATTGATGCCAACAATGGGGCACAATTCCTCCAACTAATACAAATGATAGGGATTTTCTACTCCCCCCCCCCCCCCCCCCCCCAGATATGAAAGACAGTAAACTGGCCCATTGTATAGATAGATTGGAGACCGCTGGTCTAGTGATATCGACTGGCCATGGAATGTTCATTGTTAATAAAGGTATCTTCTTAAACTATGTTGATACAATGTCTAAACTTTTTTTATCCTTTAGTATTTTTGTGGGGTCTATTTATAAAACCTGGGAAAGTTCAGGTGTCTAAATTTATCTAGAATATAATCCACACATTCACTGACATTGGCCGGGAATGTTACCGGTATTTATACTGCAATGAATCTGATGCTGGAAAATGTTGTGTTCAGTTTATACTGGTTACAGTGTATTCCTGGTCATTGTTACTGGGAGAGAAAGTGGAATATATAAGAGATATATGAAATAATAATAATAGTGTATGACTGTGGGGAGAGGGGGGGGGGACATTGGAGTGTAAGTTCCTCTGGTATAGAGACTAATATGACCGGCTCAGTGTTCTCTGTACAGCACTGCAGTATATGTCAGAGCTATATAAATGTATAATAATAATAGTGTGACTGTGGGGGGGGGGGGACATTAGAGTGTAAGCTCCTCTGTACAGAGACTGATGTGACTGTGGGGGGACCTTAGAGCGTAAGCTCCTGTGGTGCAGAGACCGATGTGACTGGCTCAGTGTTCTCTGTACAGCACTGCGGTATATGTCAGAGCTATATAAATGTATAATAATAGTGACTGTGGGGGGACATTAGAGTGTAAGCTCCTCTGGTACAGAGACCGATGTGACTGGCTCAGTGTTCTCTGTACAGCACTGCGGTATATGTCAGAGCTATATAAATGTATAATAATAATAGTGTGTGACTGTGGGTGGACATTAGAGTGTAAGCTCCTGTGGTGCAGAGGCTGATATGAATGGCTCAGTGTTCCCTGTACATGGCTGTGGAATATGTCAGTGCTATATAAATAATATTTTTTGCCATTTATGGCTTGTGTACGCAGTCTATAAATATATAATGTAAGTAGAGGGATGATATCCCAGGTGTGCTGTGGATAATGAGAAGCAGAAGGGTCCTGGGTCCTGGTGGGGTGGTGGAAGGTGTACAGGACTCCCACGCTCTTGCAGTTGCGTGGGCCTCACAGCGTGCGGTTTGCAGCGCAGTCCTGGCGGTCCGGGATAACAGGCCCCTTTTCATGCATCTTGTAATGTACAAGCATGGCTTTCTGCCTTGTGGCCTGGCAGCTCATTATGGAGCCTCAGACCTGGAATGTTCCTCCACTATTAATGGGACCTTGTTTGCTTTTATTCCTGACCCTCTGCCGTTCCCCCCTTTACACACACAGGACCCTGTTGTTGGGGGGGGGTCGGGGGGGCCCGGGCTCTCACCTTGTGGTTTTACGGGGCCCGCAGAATGTTAATGAAGTGAGCCAGGAGCCACCACAAATCACCTGGCCTTCACAGCTCCTTCCTACACAAAGAGGACCAGTCACCCCCCCCAGAAAGCTTTGTTTTCTTGACCCATATTTAAAGCAGCCAATAAATATACGTTATTTGAATTTCTTTTTTTTTACAATAGTGAGCTGCTGTACCTGCACTGCAGGTTGTGGATCTCCACCCCACAGCTGAGGAAGATATTTTCTGAAGGAGGATTGGTTTGAATGTTTTTTTAACTTGAGACATTTAAAATGAAATGTATTTGGGTACAGCACACCTACCCGAATCAGGAAATCACTTAACATGGAAGAGCTGCAGAGAGATTCTTCTATCTATTCATAGAACATTATTGTGTCAATGCAGACTGTTGCTATATGGTTCCGGAAGGTAGGAACTCCCACCCCCCCTTATTGCTCCCATACTTGGAACCCCTCACCCTCCTTATAGCTCCTATACTGGGAACCCCCACCACCTTGTCGCCCCCATAATGGGAACCACCACACTCTTTACTGCCCCGTGTACTGGGAACCTACACCCTCCTTACTGCCCACCATACAAGGAACCCCATCCCACTTATTGGCCCCATACTGGGAACCCCCACCCTCCTTATTGCCCCCCATACTGGGAACCCCCACCCTCATATTACACCTGTACTGGGAACCCCCACCCGACTTACTGCCATTATATTTAGCACCACACCCTTTTTACTGCCACCATATTAGGCACCCAACATTCCTTTATGAAGCTGTACTGGAAACCCTCACCCTCCTTACAATCGCAGTATTGGGTACTGCCACCCTCCTTTCTGTCTCTGGAAGAGGAGCCCTCACCCTCCTTACTACCCCTGTATTGGGCACCCCCACTGTCCTTACTGCTCCTCTACTGGAAGCCCCTATCCTCCTTACTACTTCTGCACTAGAAACCCTACATTCTCTACTGCCCATTCAGGCATCCTCATCTTCCTTACTGCCCCTGTATTGGGAACCACCACTGTCCTTATGGCCCCCTTAAACTGTCCTTATGGCCCCCTTATATAGGGAACCCCCAACCTTTTTACTGCCCCTATATTGAGCACCCCACCCTCCTTACTGCCCCTTTATTAGGAACCCACACCTTTCGTTACTGCCCCCTTATTGGGAACTCCTACCCTCTTTACTGCCCCTGTATTAAACACCCCACCCTATTTACTGCCCCTGTATTAGGAACCCCCACCTTCTTTACTGCCCCTGTACCGGGGACCCCCACCCTCCTTGCTGCCCCTATACTTGAAGCAGCCACCCCTCTTAATGTCCCTGCATTGGGCTCCTCCACCCTTCTTACTGTCCCTTTTTTGGGCACCGTACCCTCTTTACTGCCCCTGGACTGAGAACCCCCAACCTCCTTACTGCCCCTGTATTTAACACCTCACCCTCCTTACTGACCCTGTATTAGGAACCCTCAACCTCCTTACTGCCCCTGTATTTAACACCTCACCCTTCTTACTGACCCTGTATTAGGAACCCCCACCTTTTTTACTGCCCGTGTACCGGGGACCCCCACCCTCCTTGCTGCCCCTTTACTTGAAGCAGCCACCCCTCTTAATGTCCCTGCATTGGGCTTCTCCAACCTTCTTGCTGTCCCTATGTTGGGTACCCCACCCTCTTTACCACCCCTGGACTGAGAACCCCCAATCTCCTTACTGCACCTGTATTGAACACCCCACCCTCCTTACTGCCCCTGTATTAGGAACCCCTACTTTCCTTACTGACCATGTATTAGGAACCATTACATTTCTTACTGCCCCTGTATTGGGCACCGCACCCTCTTTACTATTCCTGGACTTGGAACCCCCACCCTCCTTTCTGCCCCTATACTCGGAGCAGCCACTCCCTCAATGTCCCTGTATTGGGCACTTCCACTCTTCTTAGTTCCACTGTATTGGCCACCACTATCATCCGTAGTGCCTGTATGCTGGGAACCCCACTCTCTTTACAGCCCCTGTATTAGGCACCCCACCCCTCCTTACTGCCCCTAGCACAATACAATCCCACCCTCCTTACTGCTCCCTTTAATGAACGCCCTGATCCTTCATACCCACCCTATATTAGTCAGCCCACTTTCCTGACTGCTCCCTACACTAGGCATCCCCACCCTCTTCACTGCTCCCTTTAATAACCCCCCCCTTCATTCCCTGCTCTATACTGGGCACCTCCACTCTCCTTCCCGCCCCCTAAACTATGTGCTCTTATTCTCCACATTTCCCCTCCCTCTGGATACTGGGCACCCTCATCCTATGCCCCCCCATGGCAGGCCCCAGTGGCGGATGGTGCTCAATATTTTTTTGGGGGGAGGGCAGCAAACAAGCCTGGCCCCCTCACTCGCATGAACCCCCCCCCCAGACAGGTTGGACGGGAAGCGGCGATCCATGGCCTTACCTTAGGAGGGCGATCCGATAACGAGGTGGTGCTCGATCCGGGGTAGGGCTCCTGAAAGCTGGAAGAGCCTGTTGCTGCCCCTCCACCTGCTGCTCCTCGCTGCACATGGACCGCAGGTTGCCGAGGGAAGAGCCTGGGCCATTGCTTCTCCTCCCGACCGAACAGGAAGTGGGTCCTGAGACCCGATTGGCCGGGAGTCCTAAGACTCCCTGGCCAATCGGGTCTCAGGACCAGCTTTCTGATTGGCCCTGGAAGAGAAGCAGGAAGACATTAGCGAATATTCTCTAATGTCACACAACTGGGTGGGTTCGGGCGCAAGGCTGGGTGGGCCTCTGGCTCTAATCATGTGCTTCGGAAAAAAACAAACCCACATTGAAATCCAGGCGTCCGGTGCCCTGCATGTAGATTAGGGGCCAGGCACATGGATTAGGGGCCCCTAATGGAGTGGCAACCACTGCCAGGCACCTACAGTTTCCTTAAGGTCACCTCCTTTTACTGGGTATCCCACTTTCTTACTGCCCCCGCCTACAGGAAAGATACAGAGGACCAGAACAGTGACGTGTCTCCATACGTTCCCTGTATTTGGTCATGTGATCTGCGATGACGTGGTGGACCCGCGGGGGGGGAGGGGAGCGCTGTGCCGGGCTTTGCTCTCATGATTCTTCCTTTAAAAAAAAAAAAATAGGCTTCTTCCACTTTAGAACAACTGCAGTGTTACCTGGATTGTATTATTTACATTGATTATATTTGGAGTTACTGTATAAAGCAGAAGATGCTACAGGTGACTCCACACCAGAGTCATTATGTCCATGCGGACTTCAGTCAAGGTGATGGGACAGGCGCGGGAGGACCATCCCCCGCCTCATCGCTAATTAATGGGCCCATTTTGATGGATTGAAACATCGGCCGGGATGACATTAAAAATGTGTCCTGTCAGCACAGCGCTCTCGGACACCGCAGAACGTAGATTTCATTCGCCCTCATTAACCTTTGCAGCAATTCACCCGCTTTCCACCCAGCGGCCTCATTCTGTGTCACCTTTTATCTTCCTACAGAAGCAAAGTCAAGATCTCGGCCTTTCGTCTCCGAGCCCGACGCACTGGAGCGCGTACAGACCGCCCGCTCAGGACGCAGCTCGCAAAGAGGTAACAAAACGCTCACATTCATTAACTGCGTGATGGAAATACGGGGAGGATGGGAAATGTATGGCAAATTGTATATTTATATCAATAGGAAATGAGAAGATAAACTTGATACAAGTCCTTAGTTATGCATTGTGCAATTACTGAGGTAGATAGATAGATAGATAGATAGATAGATAGATAGATAGATAGATAGATAGATAGATAGATAGATAGATAGATAGATAGATAGATAGATAGATAGATAGATAGATAGATAGATAGATAAGATAGATAGATAGATAGATAGATAGATAGATAGATAGATAGATAGATAGATAGATAGATAGATAGATAGATAGATAGATAGATAGATAGATAGATATTGATAGATAGATAGATATTGATAGATAGATAGATAGATAGACATTGATAGATAGATAGATATTGATAGATAGATAGATAGATAGATAGATAGATAGATAGATAGATAGATAGATAGATAGATAGATAGATAGATAGATAGATAGATATTGATAGATAGATAGATATTGATAGATAGATAGATAGATAGACATTGATAGATAGATAGATATTGATAGATATTGATAGATAGATAGATATTGATAGATAGATAGATAGACATTGATAGATAGATAGACATTGATAGATAGATAGACATTGATAGATAGATAGACATTGATAGATAGATATTGATAGATATTGATAGATAGATAGATAGATAGATAGATAGATAGATAGATAGATAGATAGATAGATAGATAGATAGATAGATAGATATTGATAGATAGATAGATATTGATAGATAGATAGATAGATATTGATAGATAGATAGATAGATAGATAGATAGATAGATAGATAGATAGATAGATAGATAGATAGATAGACAGACAGACAGACAGACAGACAGATAGATAGATAGATAGATAGATAGATAGATAGATAGATAGATAGATAGATAGATATTGATAGATAGATAGATAGATAGATAGATAGATAGATAGATAGATAGATAGATAGATAGATAGATAGATAGATAGCTGTAACACATAATTTATTCAACATTAATGTAATTTCAAAAATGGCCCGTAAAGTATTTGTCCGGAATTTCTGCTGATTGTCGGTTTTCTTCAGATAATTGTTGGGATTTTTATCTGAAGAACATTTCCATCTTCCATAGAGATCAGCGATGGGGAGGAATAGAGGGGTTCAGATATAGAGGACTGAGCTGGTATAACAATTATTTCATGGCTCCGGTATTTCACACTCCAGATATATCTCTGTCTGTGAACGGAACGTTCCGATGAGTGAACTATTGTGAGATAAAACGACAAACGCGGCTACAAGAACTTGTAGGGCTCAGAGAGATCCGCCTACAATGCTGCATTCAGAATCTGTCAGTTGTGCACACCGTGGACAGTAGGGGGCGCTGTGCAGTGACAGGGAGGGGAAGTCATTCGCTGTGATTGGACGGTCTGCAGCTGATGAAGCAGAAAGGACAGAAAATCCAAATGTCAATCAAGATCTTTACAATGTTGCAATTTTTGGATATTATTGGTGCAAATTGTAACTTGTCCTGAGAACCCAGATAACTGACGTTTCTGAAGTCAAGTTCATGCCAGAGTCATATTTTTATTTATTTATTTACTTCATCATAGTAGTAGTAGTAGTAGTAGTAGTAGTAGTAGTAGTAGTAGTAGTAGTATATTGTTTTCATTATATACCTTATTTTACTCCCAGTGATGTCATCACTGGGTCTCTGTGCTCCGGTCTGCAATGCAAGCAGATCATGGCTGGTGGGAGGGGCCAGCAGAGTGCTGTACATCACTCCCTGAAAACATCACAGCACCCGGCCTCAGTGGGCATGGGCACTGCCATGGAGTGTACAGCCTTCAAATGACTTTTAGAGGACAACATTGAGAATTCACAAATCGCTTAATTGGGGGACGCCTTAAACCTGAGCGTGAAGTTGTGGATGAGGTTTGATATGCTCTTTTAAAAGTGACATTATTAATATGCAACCAGTGGCTGGGATCTGTTATTTACCAGTGCTAAATGACAGATTCCTGCCAGCTTCTGTTTGTAAACAAACCAGGGAATCTGTCATAAGCTGCATCATCACCACCGCCTCTAAATAACTGATCCCTGCCAGCCTCTGTTTGTCAACAAACCAGGGAATCTGTCATTTACCGGAGGTATCAGAAACACCTCTAAATGACTGATCCCTGCCAGCTTCTGTTTGTAAACAAACCAGGGAATCTGTCATTTATTGCATCATCACCATCGCCTCCAAATGACAAATCCCTGCCAGCTTCTGTTTGCCAATAAACCAGGAAATCTGTAATTTAACGGAGATATCACAAACACCTCTAAATGACAGATTCCTGCCAGCTTCTGTTTGTCAACAAAGCAGGTAATCTGTAATTCAACGGAGATATCACAAACACCTCTAAATGACAGATCCTTGCAGCCCCTGTTTGTCAACAAAGCAGGGAATCTGTCATTTAACGGAGATATCACAAATACCTCCAAATGACAGATTCCTGCCAGCTTCTGTTTGTAAACAAACCAGGGAATCTGTCATTAGCTGCATCATCACTACTGCCTCTAAATGACAGCTTCCTGCCAGCTACTGTTTGTTAAGAAAGCAGGGAATCTTTCATTTAACAGAGATACCACAAACACCTCTAAATGACAGATTCCTGCCAGCTTCTGTTTGTCAATAAACCAGGAAATCTGTAATTTAATGGAGGTATCACAAACACCTCTAAATGACAAGTCCCAGCCAGCCTCTGTAAACAAACCAGGGAATCTGTCATTAGCTGCATCATCACTACGGACTCTAAATGACAGATCCCTGCCAGCTTCTGTTTGTCAAGAAAGCAGGGAATCTGTAATTTAACGGAGATATCACAAACACCTCTAAATGACAGATTCCTGCCAGCTTCTGTTTGTAAACAAA
Organism: Lithobates clamitans; assembly: GCA_037952925.1. NCBI lineage: Eukaryota > Metazoa > Chordata > Amphibia > Anura > Ranidae > Lithobates > Lithobates clamitans. The sequence continues at coordinate 109,437 of JBBGZY010001020.1, read as the reverse complement.
CCAGGGAATCTGTCATTAACCGCATCATCACCACTTCCTCTAAATGACAGATCCCAGCGAGCCTCTGTAAACAAACCAGGGAATCTGTCATTAGCTGCATCATCACTACTGCCTCTAAATGACAGATCCCTGCCACCCTCTGTTTGCAAACAAAGGGGCCAGGGATCCTGGGTGACAGGAGAATTAATTTGGTCAATTACATTATTTGGGACCCCCCCGGCCACTGTGTTCACTTGCTAGTGGCACCAGGGGATCTTTCATCCGAATTGGGACAAGCAGCATCTGAATATTGTCGGGTACGGCAAGTCGTCGTTTAGATGGGTCCACATCGCCAGGCATTGCTCATTGTGATTGATATGGATTTACGTTGATTGATGTTGGACTAACATTGGGAGACACGATTCTGATAAGTCCCCCTTGCAGACTTCCATATCACTTTTGAGCGTATCCTTGTAAAGAACCCTGTAAATGTTGAGGGCATGTGGCTTGGTATGGTCCAGGAGGGGGCGCAAGCTTGCTGAACCCTCTTTCCTGGCTCCCTAGGCTGCATTCCTGGATAAGGGGTTGGATTGAATTGTGTGGGGAAACACATTTTTTTGGGGGGGTTACCTTTTTCTTAAAGGGGCAGCACTTTTTTTTTTTTTAAACATGTCTACGGTCCCTTGAAGAAACGAAATAGGCATGGCTTCCTCTAAAAACATCATAAGACCCTTTTTTCAGGGTGAAGGGGGCGGGCAGGGACTAATGGGCCCCCCTCTTGAATAATACCAGGTGACATGCCCTCAACAATGGGAGGGTACTTTGCAAGGGTGGGCAGCAAAGCAGAGCCACCCCACCTTGCCAACCAACTTGTTCCTATAGAAAGTACAGGCCGGCAACTCGACAGCTTCTCCATAGAAAATATTTATTTAAGCATTACAATAATAACATCATCCACAACTGACGCGTTTCGGCCTTCATCATTTGCTTTTTATGAAGGCCTAAGGCCGAAACGCGTCAGTTTTGGATGATGTTATTGCTATAATACTTAAATATTTTCTATGGAGAAGCTGTCGAGTTGCCGGCTTGTACTTTCTATGGATCTTTTGTGAGCTTAATTAGCCAGAGCACCGACTACTCTACACACCAACTATACTATATAGCGGTAGAGCTTGGATGAGTTTTTCTCTAACTTGCCCCTATATTGATGAGCCACTTTACAAGGAGACTTGGGCCCAAGCATAGGTTGTGCTTGCGGTGCCATAAATTGTTAAGCGCGGGTAGCAGATGCACGATTTTGCTGCGGGACGAACAAGTGCGCCAAAATGCTCACTGAAAAAAAAAATGCTCGATGCTCCATGACCAAAAAAAGGTTTTGGAGCTACTCCGGGGCACTCGTTGTGCGTAGGACAAGTCCATTCAAGTGAATGGGCTTGGAAAGAAGAAAGAGATGGCTACACATCCAGAACTTCCGATTGCCTTTTATTTTGTTTCACAAAGATAACTCCAAAGACACCAAACTGTGGTCACGTAGGCGCGTTTCACACATACATCTTGTGCTTTAAGCACAAGATGTATGTGTGAAACGCGTCTACGTGACCACAGTTTGGTGTCTTTGGTGTTATCGTTGTGAAACAAAATAAAAGGCAATCGGAAGTTCTGGATGCGCAGCCATTTCTTTGTTCTTTCCAAGTTTCCCACGGAGTCGGGCCGGGGCTAGCACTCTGCAAGATACTCCAATCAGCCTTATCTTTATACACCTGGAGCAGCGGTTCTTTTTCTTGTATACAAGTGAATGGGATGCCCTAGTTGCGCCGCACGTTCCTGCTAAGCTCAGGTGTGAAAATGGGGCTACTGCCTCACCTTGTGGCTTGCTATGTAGCTATAGACTGATCACCGGGGAGGGGGAGACTGAGGAAATGCTAATGACTTCCCCTCGGCCTAGGCAGAGTGGCTGATTGGAGCTTTTTCGGAACAGTGATGCGCTTGCTGTGGAGTGAACGACAGGTCCACTTTAACTCTTCGTCTTGCAGGCTGTCACTCCATGCCATAGTCGGCTCTGTAATGATTGGGACATGTTGGTGTTGGCCGGGCACTTAGTACAGGAAGGCTCTTCTTGCCAAGTTCAGAGTAAGCGAGCCAAAGCTAACACCGGCCTGACTTATATACTGAGTGTCAGACCACAGAACCCCCCCAGGAAAAAAAACATTTCACTACATAGCTGTGTACATAGGAGCGTCTACTGTACACGGGGGAGGGATGGACGCGGTCACATGACTCCAAGCTTGTAGTCGTTTTTTGTTAGTTGTGGTTACTTTTTTGAATTGGGGCCACATTACACAGGCAACTTTAATCTTTGAGATGTAAAGAGACCCTGTCACCAGCTTAAACATTTTTTGTGTATTTTTGTGAATGTATTTTGCATTCACTTGCAATGCGTCTTTGGACTTGCTATGAAATTTGACCAAGCCCAGCAAGAGTCAATTCCCTAGCACCGCCCCCCTCCCTCCTTGCATGCTATACCCCTCTCCACTTCTGGGAGGGTCTAATTATTGTCTGTGCTGGCCCAGCTCCTCCATCCACCTCCCCACATAACATTTCATGGAGCTATTGGGGGAATATTTATAGAGGGGCTTGTCGACATCAAATCCAAGATGGGCGGCACTCAAGCAGCGGTCTCAAGACTTTTCGAGGACCACGCGTCTTTTACAGGTTAGACCTAAGACCTAGTCCCCTAGTCACAAGACCTTGTCCCATAGACCTAAGACCTAGTTCCCTAGTCACAAGACCTTGTCCCATAGACCTAAGACCTATTCCCCTAGTCCCAAGACCTTGTCCCATAGACTTAAGACCTAGTCCCCTAGTCCCAAGACCTTGACCCAAAGACCTAAGACCTAGTTCCCTAGTCACAAGACCTTGTCCCATAGACCTAAGACCTATTCCCCTAGTCCCAAGACCTTGTCCCATAGTCCTAAGACCTAGTCCCCTAGTCACAAGACCTTGTCCCTAAGACTTAAGACCTAGTCCCCTTCTCCCAAGACCTTGTCTCATACACCTAAGACCTAGTCCCCTAGTCACAAGACCTTGTCCCATACACCTAAGACCTAGTCCCCTAGTCACAAGACCTTGTCCCATAGACCTAAGACCTAGTCCCCTAGTCACAAGACCTTGTCCCATAGACCTAAGACCTAGTCCCCTTCTCCCAAGACCTTGTCCCATAGACCTAAGACCTAGTCCCCTAGTCCCAAGACCTTGTCCCATAGACCTAAGACCTAGTCCCCTAGTCACAAGACCTTGTCCCAAAGACGTAAGACCTAGTCCCCTAGTCACAAGACCTTGTCCCATAGACCTAAGACCTAGTCCCCTAGTCCCAAGACCTTGTCCCATAGACCTAAGACCTAGTCCCCTAGTCCCAAGACCTTGTCCCATAGACCTAAGACCTAGTCCCCTAGTTGCCTAGTTCCCTACTCCTAGTCACCTAGACCTCGAATCCTTGCAGTGTGGGTGCAGCTCTACTGCAAGGAAGGATTTTTATTTTCCCTGGAAGTTCAACTTGAAATCTCTTAGCAGCAAGGAGATTGAACAGATGGTGTAGCCCCAAATCAGAAGCGTCCAGGCTCCTGAACATTTCAGAAGAAGCTCGGCAATGGCGGTGACAGGTCTACTTTGTAAGAAAGTAAAGTCAAAACGCCACTCTGGGAATCGCCGGGACAACTCAGCAATTCCACTCCACTTTCCTTTAAAGGGGAACTCAGACCTTCTGAGAAGTGCCAACCCTCAGGGGCAGCCATGTTTGTCTCTTCCATCCAAAGAGGAAAGGATCAAGGTGTCTTTTTATCTGATGTCAGTCTGGAGTCATTTGTGACCGTCATCGGGAATACATTACACAGCGCGCCGTGAATAATTCATAGTATTATGCAGTAACATTGGCTGTGCATTTAGAATGACATGAACGGAAAATCAATCTCATTAATGAGTAAAGACTTCATGTTAACCGTCGCCACGCCGGGCAAGAATCAAACTATGGCTAGACGTAGACGGCGCATCATTAATGGGCCCAACGGCGCACAAGATCCTCCTCTGCTGGTAGAAGGAGAGACGTCCTTCCCGCTGATTGTAAGCTCATGTGCAATGCATTGATTTCTCTTTGGGTTACCGTCCACGAGGGGTTAAACCGGGCGCTCGTGTGCTATTTCTGTCTCCCATAGCATGAGCAGACAGACTCATTAAAGTCAAACTCTGTGGAGTGAAGGCTCTGCCATGAAAAAAAGCAGATTTTAAGGATTTATTTTGAATATTCTTCCCTTTTTTCTGTCCTGATGCAAAGCGTTTATTATCTCCTTGCACAAAATAACTGCTAAGTGGGAGAGAATTATAGCAGGTTACATTTAGGGGTAACAAAAAATTGCACAGCTTTTCACCCAGTAAGAGCACATTCATCCTGTGCAAATAGGGGCAAAAATCGAATGTTATTAGGCTATTTCCTGTGATGGTCGAGTGTTTTCCATTATCTTATAATGGAAAATGATACATTTGGCCACTAGATGGCGCTAAGAATCGTAGCAAATGCATTATTTTCTGTTTTACATCAATGGAGACCTTTTGACCAGCACAGGAAATAGTCTGATAATATATGTTTTTTGTCTTCATTCATGAATGAAGGTTCCTGTGCTTTCACTGGACGAAATTCCATGCAAGCTTTTTCTTTTTAATAAATACAGATCCTTAGGGCCCTGGTGCAACCTGCAGAAACGAATCTGTGTTTCTCTATAGCCCTTTTATAGTGCTAATCTCTAGCAGTCTCATCATGTAATATGTCTTCAGTCTATGACTGTCTCCTGAAGCATATCCTCAGTCTCCAAAAACACCTATAGCATGTCCACAGTCTCTTACCATCACTGGTATTGTGTATGCATTTTCTCTTATTTCTCGTAAAATTTTTGCAGTCTCTGACCATCTCTTATTTCATGTCTGCAGTCTCTGATCATCTCTTGTATTATAACTGCAGTCTCTGACCATCTCTTACATCATATCTACAGTCTCTGACCATCTCTTGTATCACATATGCAGTCTCTTACCATCTCCTATATCAGGGATATGCAATTAGCAGACCTCCAGCTGTTTGCAGAACTACAACTCCCATCAGGCATAGAAAGACTCTGACAGCCACAAGCATGACACCCAGAGGCAGAGGCATGATGGGACTTGTAGTTTTGCAACAACTGGAGGGTCGCTAATTGCATATCCCTGTCCTATATCATGTCAACAGTCTATGACCATCCCTTGTATCATGTCTGCAGTCTCTGACCATCTCTTATATCATATCTATAATCCCCGACCATCTCTTATATCATATCTACAGTCTATGCCCATCCCTTATATCATATCTACAGTCTATGACCATCTCTTATATCATATCTACAGTCTATGACCATCTCTTATATCATGTCAAAAGTCTCTGACCATCTCTTATATCATATCTACAGTCTATGCCCATCCCTTATATCATATCTACAGTCTATGACCATCTCTTATATCATATCTACAGTCTATGACCATCCCTTATATCATATCTACAGTCTATGACCATCTCTTATATCATATCTACAGTCTATGACCATCCCTTATATCATATCTACAGTCTATGACCATCTCTTATATCATATCTACAGTCTATGACCATCCCTTATATCATATCTACAGTCTATGACCATCCCTTGTATCATGTCTGCAGTCTCTGACCATCTCTTATATCATATCTACAGTCTATGACCATCTCTTATATCACATCTACAATCTCTGATTATCTCTTATATCATATCTACAGTCTCTGACCATCTCTTGTATCATGTCTGCAGTCTCTGACCATCTCTTATATCATATCTACAGTCTATGACCATCTCTTATATCACATCTACAATCTCTGATTATCTCTTATATCATATCTACAGTCTCTGACCATCTCTTATATCATATCTACAGTCTATGACCATCCCTTATATCATATCTACAGTCTATGACCATCCCTTGTATCATGTCTGCAGTCTCTGACCATCTCTTATATCATATCTACAGTCTATGACCATCTCTTATATCACATCTACAATCTCTGATTATCTCTTATATCATATCTACAGTCTCTGACCATCTCTTGTATCATGTCCACAGTCTGACCATCTCCTATATCATATATGCAGTCTCTGACCATCTCTTATATCATGTCTACATTCTCTGACCATCTCTTATATCATGTCTACATTCTCTGACCATCTCTTATATCATGTCAACAGTCTATGACCCTCACTTGTATCATGTTTGCAGTCTCTGACCATCTCTTATATCATGCCTACATTCTCTGACCATCTCTGTATCATTTCCATAGTCTTTGACTATATCCTGTTGTGCATCTGCTGTCCCTGATAATGATATTCACGTAATATTATGTGTGGCCCTTTGATGATGTCAGGGGCCACACCTGAGGCCCCATATCAAGAAAGTTGACCATCACACCTTATGGTCAGTTTATAGGGACTATATATATATATATATATATATATATATATATATATATATATATATATATATTGATTGTAATAGTTCTACCAAAACCAGACAAATTGTAACATTCTGACTATTGCTACTTCTATTGGGAAGTTGCTACAATGTATTCAGAACAATATCCAACCATCAGCGGGCATCTATAAGTGAACCAGTTCTCTCTATTTTATACATGCTCTAATGAAGTGGAAAAGAATACGCTGTAAGTCACCCCCCCTTCTGCTAATGGGTGTCTTTTTAACACATGCTCTATGATCCAACATACCTTTTATTGCATCATTATGTTGTTAATAAATAGGTGGCCACCCCATACATTTAATCAATGTGGTGTGCAGTAACTCATGATTCCATATCATCTCACTGTAGGATAAAACTTGGGTGAAATTTAAGAAAGATTGCAAATTTAATCATTCTGTACATTGGTTCTGTGTGAATAAGGCAAATTAATATGTTCGAGGGCTATATTCTCTGCAGGTCAAATGTTATTCATAGAAGAAAAAAAAAAAAGGAAACATGCGATTGGGGGAAATACTGCATTATGGCCACTAAATGGTGCTTTGGAGCATACTTAATTCCTATAATATAAGAGCACCATTTACAGGCCATAATGCCGTTTATTTTTAATGAATAACATTCAATCTGCAAAGAATATAGTCTGAGACATTTAATCATTAGATTTTTGCCCAGCTCTCACAGAATGGAGTTTACGTGCAGTTTCAACGGATGAAGAGCTGTGAATACATTTTTTTTTAAATACACCTCATAATGTAGGAGCAGGAAGTCTTGATAGGTCTTATCTGATCCCCTCACAGGAACCGTCCTTATTTGATACAAGACCCCCCCATCAGTAGGCTACTTCTGAACTAAGCCATCAGTAAGCGTACCCTAGTTCCCACAAGGCCTCCGCTATCTGTGATGATCATGTGAAGTAGACATCATTATCCCGCAATAAATCTTGTCACTGCATTTAGATAGGGTCCTATATAGTATCCACTCGATACAGATGCCACGTGTATGCATAGATCTCCCAAACTTTAACTGATAATCCTAGTTTTCTCAGAGGTCTCCCTCGTTCTGTCACTATAGCTACTTTTCTCTCCATAAAAGTTAAGGGGAATACAAAAGCAGCTTGATGCAATTTCGAAGGAGGTCAACTGCAGGTTATGAAGAGGTCAACAGCAGGTCAGAAGAAGGTTAACAACAGGTTTTAAAGAAGTCAACATAAGGTTAGAGGATGGGCAGCTGTAGGTTATAAAAAGGTCAACAATAGAACAGAATAAGGTCAGTTGCAGGTTGTGAAGAGGTCAGTAGCAGGCCAGAAGAAGATCAGTTGCAGGTTATTAGGAAGTCGACAGTGGGCCAGAAGAAGGTTAACTGCAGATTACGAAGAAGTCCACAGTAGATCAGTATAAGGTCAACTGCAGGTTGTAAAGAGGTCAACTGCAGGTCAGAAAAAGGTCAACTGCAGGTCAGAAGGTCAACTGCAGGTTGTGAGGAAGTTGACAGTAGGTCAGAAAAAGAGCAACGGTAGTTAATGAAGAGGTCAACAATAGATCAGAATAAGGTAAACTGCAGGTTGTGAAAGGGTCAACAACAAGTCAGAAGAACGTCAACTGCAGGCTATGAGGAAGTCGACAGTGGGTCAGAAGAAGGGCAACGGTAGGTTGCGTAGAAGTCAACAATAGATCAGAATAAAGTTAACTGCAGGTCAACAGCAGGTCAGAAGAAGGTCAAATGCAGGTTATGAAGATGTCAACAGTAGGTCGGAAGAAGGTCAACTGCAGAATATGAAGAGGTCAACAGTAGGTCAGAATAAAGATCAACTGCAGGTTGTGACGATGTCAACAGCAGGTCAGAGGAAGGTCATTTGCGGGTTATGAAGAAGTCAACTGTAGGTCAGAAGAAGATCAGCTGCAAGTTATGAAGAGGTCAATTGCAGGTCAGAAAAAGGACATTAGCAGTTCAGAAGATGAAAAGGAGGTCAAATGAAGGTCAAACAGTGAACTTCAGGTCAAAAAAAGGTTAGCAGTAGTTTATAGAAAGGTCAGCTGTGGGTCAGAAAAATGACAGCTAGAGGCAAGAAGGAGGTCACCTGCAGGTGAAGTCAACTAAAAATCATAGGAGGGCAAATTCAGATCAGAAAGTGATCAATTGTAGATGGGAAAGTGATCAACTGCAGGTCAGAAAGAGATCAGCAGCAATTTATAGAAAGGGTCAGAAAGTGGTCAACTGCAATTCATAAGGAGGCCAAATTTGAGTCAGAAAGTGGACAACTGCAGCTCAGAAAGAAGTCAGCAGTAATTCATAGAAAGGTCAGCTGCAATTCATAAGGAGGTCAAATTCAGGCTAGAAAATGGTCAACTGCAGGTCGGAAAGATGTCAACCTGGGTCTGAAAGAGGTCAGCATCAATTCATAGGAAGGCCAAGAAGGAGGTCAACTGCTGGTGAGAAGAAGGTCAACAGTAGTTGAGAATGGGGGCCAACTGTATTTTAGAAGGCGGTCAACTCATCTCAGAAGGAAGCTAACTCTAGGTTGGAAGAAACTGAGATGTATCTCAACTGATCTCAAATGCAAGCTGAATGCACCACTGGACATTCTGGACAAGCTTTTAGAGTGACTATTGTCAAACCCAAAACTGAAGCCATTGTGATGTACTTATCTTACCACTGCCAATCTCCAATCACACTACAGGACGCAGTAGTGAGGTAGGGCCCTGAGAAAAAAAAAAAAAACAGAGCGAACCGACACACCAGGAGATTGACACATCCAGAAGTGTGGCGGATGGCGAGGATGTTTCTACTAGTGTAGCTCATGAAGACAGCGGAATATGAACCCTTTTCTTTGGCTTTGGATTTGGATTTGGGTTTTAGAAACGATTGCATTCTGTAATTACTCTTTTTTTATAGACAAAGCCATAGTTGAGGTCACTGGCCCTTTAATCTCTACCGCACAGCGCATTTCCAGGTTTAGTAAGTTTGTTGTGCATGGGGCCCCCGTGGAGCAGGTTGTGTTGGCAGAGCAATTATCATACCGGCACACAACTGTGACAAACAGTCTTGTTCGGCCCGTGAATATAAAGTCGGCATTGAGGGGAGCTGAACTGTGCCGGTTATAAGCTCTGCCGCTAATGCCTCTTATACAAGATGAGGGCAGCTTATTACGATCACTTCCAGCCACCAGGCAAACCGGGATTAGCAGGCAAATTGGCTATTGCGAGGCCACAGGAATGTAACGCGGCAATAGATTGCAAGCTTCGGGGCAGACAATGGCGCCTTTTTAAAAAGCGGCCTTTGTTCCAGCCCAGGATGCAATGCAAATTCCTGCCAGCATTGTCCCACAACCCGCACGTGTATTACAGCCCATAAAAGCAATTTTACTGTGTAAATGCTTTAATAATAAGGGAAAATCATCCCCTGTAGGCACAGAATTTAAAACACACCAAGTCTTGTAAGGCGCAGGTTGTTCTTCATTTAAAAGAGGCAGATTCTTTTTTATTTTTTTTAAAACCATTTATATTTGTTTGACCGGAGGTCATTGATGTGTGGATGCCCAGACAAAATTTAGCAGCGTCGGTGTCAGTTAACTTGATAATAAATCTAAATTAATGTTGTTGGTCCCATTTAAAATGACACTAAAAGTATGATTCTGGTACAAAGTTATTTACAAATTAAACAAAGGCGTTAATTTGTAATATTATTTATTTATATATTTATTTTAATTGCAACACTAAAGAAGATAGGAAATAAAATTAAAATAAAACCCAAAAAATATAAATAGTATTGGTTAAAAAAAAAAAAAAATAGCATGAAAATAATGGTTGTAAAGGCTCGAGATTTTTTACCTAAATGCATTAAGGTTAAAAAACCTTCTGGGTGCAGCTCCCCCCCTTAGTCCCCCGTATACCTAACCTGGGCCCCATCTCGATCCAGCAATGTGCAAGAGAGCAGGGGCTCTGCCAGGTCTCTCTCCCCCTCATTGGTTCACACAGCAGCAGGAGCCATTCTATGCATTAAATGCTAAGTTCACCTTTTTTTTTTTTTCTAAATTCCAGCTCCCCTATGTACCAATATAACACTAATGTACTTCTTTTGCAAAAATTTTAAAAACTTTCCATTTATTCTACACACGCTTACCTCACTGTCCTCATGGCTGTTTGAAAACATTGCTTCTGCCTTACTTCCTGGACAAGCTTTAGGTCATAACTTCCTGGATCATCTACCATCAGCTGGTCATCTCCTTCCTGTGTCATGACCTTTAAACTCTGTCCAGGAAGTAAGGCAGAAGTAATGGAACAGTGTTTTCAAACAGCCATTTATTACAGTGAGGTAATGTTGTGTAAAACAAATAGAAAGCTTTTTTTATTTTTGCAAAAGAAGTACATTAACGCTATAATGGTACATAGGGGAGCTGGAATTTCGAAAAAAAAAAAGGTGAACAAAGGTAAAAAAACCTTCTGGGTACAGCTTCCCCCTCAGCCCCCCTTATAATGCATGAGTGCTCCCATAGCAAGAGGCTTACTATTGGGGGCACTGGGCAGGGGGGAGGAGCTAGGACCACGGGAGACCCAAAAAGAAGAGGATCGGGGTGCTCTGTGCAAAACCTCAGAGCAGGTAAGCATAACATTTTTAAAAAATTTTTTTTATTCCTTCCTTTAGAATCATTTTACCACTTGCCGACCAGCCACCGCAGTCTTACTTTGCTCTATGGCCGCTAGGGGCGCTCACGCGCCCACTGCTCGTCCCTGGAGCTGATGCGAGTGCCCGGCGGTTGCGATCACTGCCGGACTCCCGCGATCGCTGGTGATGCACCGAGAACTAGGATCTGTGGGTGTAAACACAGTTTCTGGTTCTCTGAGGGGAGAAGAGACTGATCGTCTGTTCATACAGAGTATGAACAGCGATCTTTCATCTCCCTTAGACAGTCTCCTCCCACCCTTCAGTTAGAACAGAGAGAGGGAACACAACCCCTTGATCACCCCCTAGTGTTAAAGAGGAAGTAAACCCTGATGGGTTTTACTTCCTCTTTGTTTCCCTGCAAAGGTAAAGCATAATGGGCTACTATACATAGCATTGTAGCCTATTATGTGTCACTTACCTGACACAGGAGCCTGCAATGTCACCGCTGGCCCCCCTTCCATGAAGCGTCCATCTTCCTTCTGGGTATCGTGGCTCTGGCGTTGTGATTGGCCGGAGCCATGATGATGTCACTCCCGCGCATGCGCGCGGGAGCCGCCACTAGCGGCTCGATCACCGTTAGAAACGGCACGCTCAGTGCGCCTGCGCGCCGTTGTCTACGGCGCATGCGCCGTAGACATCTGTGCCTGTCTTTTGCAAATATCTCCTAAACCGTGTAGGCTTAGGAGATATTTCTTGCACCTACAGGTAATCCTTAATCTAGGCTTACCTATAGGTAAAAGTGGTCTGTAAGGGTTTGCAACCACTTTAACCCCTTCCCTGTCAGTGACATTTTTACAGCAATCAGTGCATTTTTATAGCACTGATCGCTGTATAGATGCCAATGGTCCCAAAAATGTGTTTCAAAAGTGTCCGATGTGTCCGCCATAATGTTGCAATCCCGATAAAAATCTCAGATCACCGCCATTACTAGTAAAAAAAAAAAAAAGAATAAAAAAAGAATAATAAAAATGCCATAAAACTATCCCCTATTTTGTATAACTATAACTTTTGCGCATTGCAAATTATTCTGTGTTTATGCCACAGAACAATTCTTCGGCATCTTTTCCTTCTGACCACTATCTTTTTGTCTGAGTGTATCCTCAAGGGTGTGCCTTGAGAGTGGGATCAGTGTGAAACAGAGGTGTGGATTGGATGCCTGAGAAGCCAATCATTGCCTCTGCCTCACATAGATCACTCCCCTGAGCATAATTTTCTGAAAGCATTGCATAATACTTTATGGAGGAACCTTAATTCCTTAATAGGTATTTTGGATTCTTACTTTACCATTAGATATGAAGAAAAAGAGAAGGGCGGGGGTTTGAGTATGGCTTTAGCTCTGTTTTGATGTCTTTTCATATTGAAATAATACAGTTTAATGTCTAAGTGATTCACCACCCAGAATTGTTCAGTAGATAAGGGGATATCTACATAAAGACAATTTGTTGGCCGTGTGGAAGGTCTGGGGTTATTCACTGTATTGGTGGTGGGGCTTTGGAGTACCGGCGACATAAGCAACAACAAAAAACTGTTTTAGGCTCGATTCACATCTATGCATGTTGCTTTTGAGCGTTTCTGCAGAGTGTTTTTTTGTGGTGCTTGCCGAGTTTTTGAGCAGCGTTTTTGCAGCGTTTTTACAGCGCTTTTGCAGCGTTTTTACAGCGTTTTTGCAGTGTTTTTGCGGCATTTTGCGTTTTTTTTTTTTTACAGTTTTTTTAGACTGTATACAGTCTAAAAAAAAAATAAAAAAGCCAACACGCATCAAAAACGCTGTAAAAACGCTGCAAAAATGCTGTACTTGCCTTTTTGATGCTGGTCCATTGAATTCCATTACATGCAAAACGCTGCATTTTGCATGAAAAAAAGTCCCTGACCTTTTCCAAAAACGCAGAGGTACACAAATGCATTGATATGAACATGTTCCATAGGAACCCATGTTAAAAAATTCCCATGCATTACTGCAAAATGCAAAATGCATCAAAAAACACGTTAGTGTAAATGGAGCCTTAATGGGGATTTGATGCCCTCTAGAAATAGTATCTACAGTTAGAACTGGCAGGAATTCTGAGGAAAGTAACTTACCTCTAGAGCTGTGGTCTCCAAACTGCGGCCTGAGGGCCAGATGTGGCCCTTTGCTAGCCTTTATCCGGCCCTTGGGGCGCTATTCCTCCCAATGATATGAGGAACTATTCCTCCCACTAACACCAGCTGTGGGGTACCTTTTCTTTCACTGATACCAATGATGGAATACTACTCCTCCTACTAATAACAATACTGGGGCACTACTCCTCCTAATACCAAAAATAGTGCACTATTCCTCCTAATACCAATAATGGGGCACTTCTCCTCCTAATACCAATAATGGGGCACTACTCCTACTAATACCAAAAATAGGGCACTATTCCTCCTAATACCAATAATAGGATACTACTCATCCTAATACCAATAATAGGGCACTATTCCTACTAATACCAATAATGGGGCACTACTCCTAATACCAATAGTGGGGCACTTCTCCTCCTAATATCAATAATGGGGCACTACTCCTCCTAATACCAATAATAGGGTAATACTCCACCTAATACCAATAATGGGGCACTACTCCTCATAATACCAATAATGGGGCACTACTCCTCCTAATACCAATAATAGGGCACTACTCCTACTAATAACAATAATGGGGCACTTCTCCTCCTAATACCAATAGTGGGGCACTTCTCCTCCTAATACCAATAGTGGGGCACTTCTCCTCCTAATACCATTAATAGGGCACTACTCCTCCTAATACCAATAATAGGGTAATACTCCACCTAATACCAATAGTGGGGCACTTCTCCTCCTAATACCAATAATGGGGCACTACTCCTCCTAATACCAATAGTGGGGCACTTCTCCTAAAATCAATAATAGCGCACTGCTCCTGCTGGCCACCAGCCCTGAGGCCATATTCATTCTCACTGATGCTGGGCCCGGGACATTTTCTACCTCCATCCACTGGCCATAATCTGGCCCTCCTAAAGTCTGCAGGAAAATAAACTGGCCCTTTGTTTGAAAAGTTTGGAGACTCCCTGCTCTAGAGGATTCATCTGGGTACACAAATATCTACCTTCCAAAAATGTTATGCCCCTTCAGGATCAACCTCTTTAGGACAGGAAGGTATTGAAGCAGAGTCAATTGGTTGGGGTGGTGTGTCAAGGCCTCATAAAGGTCTAATAACCCATTTTTAGGGCCGTTTCATAGAGCTGAAGGCAAACGTTTTACCAGTAATTACTTTTTTTGTTTTAATTTGAAACAGCCAGCACGGGATACGCATTACCCCTCAACATCTCCCGGCCTGCGCTCTGCTCTGTGTTATCCGGCCTGACATGTTTACATTGGGCTGTAATCTGGACTACTGATCTACACGGCTGTGACGTCACCGGTCACATGACCTCAACGAGCGCATAGAACATACTTCATTCACCATGGTCTCTAACTCTTTCAGTGTCTGGAACTCGGGGCATGCGGGGTTACCGGGAATCCAGTGCTTGGCTATAATGATTTCTTGGGTTCTGATCATTATAATATTTTTTATTGGTATTATTATTACCTTCTAAAAAAGTAACATACTATAACAAACTTTATGAATATAGATATACTGTATTGTCAGAAGTATTGTGACGCCTGCCTTTACACACACATGAACTTTAATGGCATCCCAGTCTTAGTCCGTAGAGTTCAATATTGAGTTGGCCCACCCTTTGCATCTATAACAGCTTCAACTCTTCTGGGAAGGCCGTCCACAAGGTTTAGGAGTGTGTCTATGGGAATGTTTGACCATTCTTCCAGAAGCACATTTGTGAGGTCAGGCATTGATGTTGGGCGAGAAGGCCTGGCTCACAATCTCCGCTCTAATTCATCCCAAAGGTGTTCTATCTGGTTGAGGTCAGGACTCTGTGCAGGCCAATCAAGTTCCTCCACCCCAAACTCGCTCACCCATATCTTTATGGACTTTGCTTTGTGCACTGGTCCAAATCATTTGGTGGAGGGGGGATTATGGCGTGGGGTTGTTTTTCAGGGTTTTGGGCTTGGCCCCTTAGTTCCAGAGAAGAGAACTCTTAAGGTGTCAGCATACCAAGACATTTTGGACAATTTCATGCTCCCAACTTTGTAGGAACAGTTTAGGGATGGCCAGTCAAGTTCCTCCACCCCAAACTCGCTCATCCATGTCTTTATGGACCTTGCTTTGTGCACTGGTGTGCAGCCATGTTGGAACAGGAAGGGGCCATCCCCAAACTGTTCCAACATCCCCCCTTCAGCAAATGGTTTGTGGACAAAGCAAGGTCCATAAAGACATGGATGAGCGAGTTTGGGTGGAGGAACTTGACTGGCCTGCACAGAGTCCTGACCTCAACCCAATAGAACACCTTTGGGATGAATTAGAGCAGAGACTGAGAGTCAGGCCTTCTCACAAATGTGCTTCTGGAAGAATGGTCAAACATTCCCATAGACACACTCCTAAACCTTGTGGACAGCCTTGCCAGAGTTAAGGCTGTTATAGCTACTAAATTCTGGCTATTTTCAAAGCTAAAGGCAAGTTATTGTCAAAAAAGGGCATGTTGAGTTGGCATTGAGGACATTTAACAAAACTAAAAAAAAGAATGAAATACTGTACAGAGAGGAGAGGGGTCCTTTTTAATGCAGCTTCAAGGGGAACATGGGAAATACACCAATCCTGTATGTTTATGCTTGGGAGATGCCTTTAAGCAGTATGTGGTGTTATCGAACAATAGGATTTTCATAGACAGCATAAGTGGCACTGTATTCCAGCATCACATTTTTTGGATTTGTAATTAGTTTAACTTTTTTATTTTGCTTGGATTAAATACAGCATCAGCACCTCAAGCAGATCTACTTGGGAAAAAGGCTTTTTTTTTAGTGCTCTTGGCTGCCACACCTGATTTTTTTTATCCAGTATTAATAGGCCTGAATTGAACAATAGGAGTAGCAGCCACAACAGAACTAAAAGTTAAAGGAAAGGACAATCTGAAAAAAAAATAAAGCTACATCTCTCAACTTTGTAAAAATTGTTTAGTTGCAAAACAGTTTCATTGTAGAGTTTGTGAGATTCTTTGTTGCAGTACCTCAACAAATTGTCTCGAAAGCTTGTTAAAATATCTAAATCGATTGCACAAAAAACACTTCAAAACCACAACCCCACATTCCCCAAGCCCCTTTCCATCCCCATATTCCCAAATATTCCCAAAATATTCCAAATATAGACTTTAGGTATGTGTTTGTTAGAAATTGGCTAGCTTAGGGACAGTACGCAACCTTTTTAATAGGTAGCAAAAAGAAGAGACAAGGCATGCTTTTTTGTAAAAAAAAATAGAGTGTATTATCTAGGAGACAATAGCCAAAAATATTGGACAGTGAACAGAATGTAAGTAGTTTGGTAAGGTCACAATATAAGAGGGAGAGATGAGGCATATTTTATCTTGAAATACACATTAGAGTGTATTATTTGAGAGACAGCAGTCAGAAATATTGTTCAGTGGTTGGACAGTATGTAAGCAGTTTGTTAGGGCCAAAGTGTAAGGAAAAAACAAGGCAGGTTTATCTAGAAATAATGTATTATTTGAGGGACAACAGTCAGAAATATTGTACAGTGCTGGACATTGTGTAACAAGTTTGATTTTGGCTTCAATGTAAAAAGGGGTGGCTATTGTCTGCTGATGGTGCAGCCTCTGCAGCATGACCAACGTTGAGTTCCAGCACGTGTGGGTGTCACGGGTGAGGCGGGTGTCAACCAGATCCTCCAAGCTTTTCTTTGCACCATCATCACACAGTACTCATGGATGGCATGCTGCTGGTGGTCCAGCCTCTGCAGCATGGCCAACGTGAGTGTCACAGATGAGGCAGGTGTCAACCAGATCCTCTGAGCTTTTCTTTGCACCATCATCACACAGGTACTCATTGATGGCATTCTGCTGGTGGTCCAGTCTCTTCGGCATGACCAATGTTGATTTCCAGCATGTGGGGGTGTCACAGATGTTGCGGGTGTCAACAAAATTCCCCATAGAGTGTCCTTGCACCATTATCACACAGATACTGATTTATGGCATGCTGCCATTGCTGGTGCAGTCTCTGAGGCATGACCAACATTGAGTTCAAATGCATGGGAGCATCATGGATATGGATCATGGGCAATAGGTAGGCAGCTCATGAGGTTTAGCAGGTTTACATCACCAGCCTCCACCAAACACTGAAACCTGTTTCTGTTTTGGGTGGAGTGACCTCTTACTCCAGTAGCATGAGGTGATGTTTAGTCTAGTTGACATTTGACAGCTTCTCCAGGACCAGATGCCCAGTAGAGCCTTGATAGACAACACGGCCGCATGTTCTCCAACACAGAGAACATGAAAGGGATTCCTGCTCGCTGGCACCGTGCGCCGAGACGGGTCCATTAATTCACTGTTTACATTTTTTTTGTCAGCAATGTTGGCCTATTTCTTTCATTAATGTGAGCAGCCTCGAACAATCAAAGTCTGCAGGGCCATATGTGCGATCGGCGCGGCAGACTGACGTTTCTGTAGCCGCGAGGAGTAAATGAGGATAAAACTGACTTTTATCACAGGCACGCCGCGGCTTTCACATCACTAGAAAAACAAGTCAAACAAATAAACAGCAGACAGGGCCAAGCGGGGCCGACACCACCGCAGCAGATGCCAGGAAAGTTAAAGAAAGCCGTTTTTCCGGGTGGGTGGGGCAAATCAACCACCGCGCCTAGTATCTCGGTGAAGAAACATCCATAATTGGAGAAAAACCGTGTTGTTTTCGTTTTCCGGCACAATGACACAATGTAACTATACGTTTTTCATACTTGATGGACCACTGGGACAATCATTGCAGTAGTCGGCACCATGTTGAGGTCGCTGGGGAAGCTGACAATCACTCTAGTAGTCGGCACTAGGTCAAGATCATCGGGAAGCTGACAATCATTGTAGTGATTGGCACTACAGTGATTGCTGCATTCTTCTGGTCCCTGTGCCAAATCACTTTTACAATATGTTCTCATTCACCTCTGTAGCTACGGGCATTGTGGAGAAATTAATCTTCCATGTCACAGCAGAAGCAGATGCACTGAAATCAAAAAGCTGAATTCTTTCATGAGCCATATTGCATAGCTACGTTGATCCAGATTGGCACAATGTAAGTATACCTACACTTTATTATCAAAAGTATTGGGACACCTGCCTTTACACGCACATGAACTTTAATTAGTCTTAGTCCGTAGGGTTCAATATTGAGTTGGCCCACCCCTTGCAGCTATAACAGCTTCAACTCTTCTGGGAAGGCTGTCCCACAAGGTTTAGGATTTTATCTATGGGGATGTTTGACCAATCTTCCAGAAGCACATTCCTGAGGTCAGGCACTGATGTTGGATGAGAAGGCCTGGCTCGCAGTCTCTGCTCTAATTCAGAAGGGAAGGAGAAAAGAAGCCAAGCAGCCAATAGTGTAAATCGGTTTATTAGGTGTACATAAAAAAACATGGTGACAGGTTCGACTCACAGGGTGTATGCAGGGAGATAGTCTGGGCTGGGATGGGCTGTGTGGAGGATCCTGCACAAGAATGTGAAGAAGTCCTTGGTGCAGTCGCAGCTCCGTGGAGACAGAAGGGAGAACGCTGAAGCCACGAGCTGCACAGAGCCTGTTGACAGCTGTCAAGACCTGGAGTGGAACTGGCCAATCAGAATGCGTTTCAGAGGCTAGTAACACCTCCTTCCTCATCTTCCTCATTACAGCTCCCAAGTCCCAATACTTTTGGTAATATAGTGTATCTCATACTTGATGGGTCACTGGACAAGCCGATAATCACTACAGTAGTTGGTGCTACTACAGTGATCACCACAGTCTTTTGCATCCAGTGCCCAGCAGCTGCCCTACTGCACAATGAACACCTGGGGTTGCTTGTTCAGTGCTGCCACCATTCACATAATGCTTTGCATTTATTTTCAATAGATACAAGGTGTCCCCTGATTGGACAATGGGGAGATTGTGACCTTCCACTCTACCTCGTCCAAAAAGAGAACAGCTTATATTTAATGAAAAAAAAAATGTAACACGTTCGGTGAAGGGCAGCAACGTCGATTGAGCGACCCTCCCTGTGGCAGAGCAGCGGCTCAAGCACAGAACCCAGGAGATCGCAGTGATCACTGTAGTAGCGCTGACTTGGCACCTTCCCCAATGGACCTCTGATTGGACGAGGTAAAGTGGAAGGGCAGTGTTGTTACAATCTCTACCTTGTCCAATTTAAAAAACACCAAGTATCAATTGAAAAAAAAAATACAAAACATTATGTTAATGGCGACAAACAAATGACCCCGGGTGGTCACTGTGCAGTAAAGCAGCTGCTGGGCACAGGGCTCAGAAGATTGTGATGATCACTGTAGTAGTATTGACTACTACACTCAGGGCCGGCCCCACCATGGGTCCCAGTGGGTCCATTGGACCTAGGCAGCACTTTGAGAGGGGCAGCAAATTGAACCATGGCCACCTCTCCTTCTCTTCTATTTACCCAGCAAATTGAAGACCAAGATTTTTTTTCCAGCAGTTTTAGGTGTCCATATACTACCCTAGCCTGTCTATATACTACCCTAGCCTGTCCATATACTACCTTAGCCTGTCCATATACTACCTTAGCCTGTCCATATATTACCCTAGCCTGTCTATATACTACCCTAGCCTGTTAATATACTACCCTAGCCTGTCTATATATTACCCTAGCCTGTCCATATACTACCCTAGCTTGTCCATATACTACCCTAGCCTGTTGATATACTACCCCAGCCTGTCTATATACTACCCTAGCCTGTCCATATACTACCCTAGCCTGTCCATATACTACCCTAGCCTGTCCATATACTACCCTAGCCTCTTCATATACTACCCTAGCCTGTCTATTTACTACCCTAGCCTGTCCATATACTACCCTAACCTGTCCATATACTACCCTAGCCTGTCTATATACTACCTTAGCCTGTCCATATACTACACTAGCCTGTCCATATACTACCCTAGCCTGTCTATATACTACCCTAGCCTGTTTATATACTACCCTAGCCTGTCTATATATTACCCTAGCCTGTCCATTTACTACCCTAGATTGTCTATATACTACCCTAGCTTGTTGATATACTACCCTAGCCTGTCTATATACTACCCTAGCCTCTTCATATACTACCCTAGCCTGTCTATATACTACCCTAGCCTATCCATATGCTACCCTAGCCTGTCCATATACTACCCTAGCCTGTCCATTTACACTACCCTAGCCTGTCCATATACACTACTCTAGCCTGTCCATATACTACCCTAGCCTGTCTATATACTACCCTAGCCTGTCCATATACTACCCTAGCCTATCTATATACTACCCTAGCCTGTCCATATACTTCCCTAGCCTGTCCATATACTACCCTAGCCTGTCTATATACTACCCTAGCCTGTCTATATACTACCCTAGCCTGTCCATATACTACCCTAGCCTGTCCATATACTACCCTAGCCTGTCCATATACTACCCTAGCCTCTTCATATACTACCCTAGCCTGTCTATATACTACCCTAGCCTGTCCATATACTACACTAGCCTGTCCATATACTACCCTAGCCTTTCCATATACTACTCTAGCCTGTCTATTTACTACCCTAGCCTGTCCATTTACACTACACTAGCCTGTCCATATACTACCCTAGCCTGTCTATATACTACCCTAGCCTGTCCATATACTACCCTAGCCTGTCCATATACTACCCTAGTCTGTCTATATACTACCCTAGCCTGTCTATATACTACCCTAGCCTGTCTATATACTACCCTAGCTTGTCCATATACTACCCTAGCCAGTCTATATACTACCCTAGCCTGTCTATATACTACCCTAGCCTGTCCATATACTACCCTAGCCTGTCCATATACTACCCTAGTTTGTCTATATACTACCCTAGCCTGTCCATATACTACCCTAGTTTGTCTATATACTACCCTGGTTTGTCTATATACTACCCTAGCCTGTCCATATACTGCCCTAGTTTGTCTATACACTACCCTAGCCTGTCTATATACTGCCCTATCCTGCCCCTAGTCCTACCCTTGGAATTGAACATAATGGTATGTCTTATAATTTTGCATATACTGTAGACAAAATGCTGTTGCATGTAAATCTGACTTCCTGATAAATTTAATTTTAGTTTTACTTATCATGTTATAAAATAATGGATGTGAGGGCCTTTTGGTGGGTGTTATTTTTTTTTTTTCTGGGGGGTGGGGGGAGGCAGCATTTTATTCTTGGACCCAAGCAGCACAATGTCTTGGACCAGCCCTGACTACAGTGATTGTCAGCTCCCCCAGCTGCCCATCGAATATTGGGCCAAGCTGGACCACTGCAATACAGATCATACCTGGAGTTCAGCTTAAAGATTTCATTGCAGTTGAAGATTAATTTCTCTGCAATACCCATAGCCACGTAGGTAGAATGAAGGCTTATTGTAACTTAATGTTACTTGGAGATCGGCTTTAAATAGATGTTCGGTTTTAAGGTGGTGCTGCCGCCGCCATTGCGGTTGAGGGTACCCAGCAGTGTAGCCTTACGGCGTGACGCCGGGAACCCTACTGCGCATGCGTGAGGTCCTACTCCTCTCTCCTACGGCCTGGTGACAGGGAGAGGAGGAGGAAGGAGGAGGGAGCCCCGCGGTGATGTCACAGGCCGCGGCCCAGACTCCTGGAAGTGGGAACAGGATACCTGTCAAAGACAGGTATCCTATCCCCCCTCCTCCTGAAAGGTGCCAGTTGTGGGGGGAGAGGAGACAAATGAGCGGAAGTTCCACTTTTGGGTGGAACTCCGCTTTAAGCAGGCAAAAGCAGTAAATCCTTTATTCTGCACTGGATAAATACGCCTGTATAGGATTCCATTGAGGAACATTCTCCTGTAAGGCTGGATGCTATATATTTGCATAGCTGCATTCCTGTATATTCATGGGAAGATCCAGTGCTGAGGTCAGAGGGCAGGGGTCACAGAGTCACTGATGGCTCACTGATGGTGTCACTCAGCAAGTTACACTTTAAAAGACTTTTCTGGGCCTGGAGTGACCTCACAGCTGGACTCCCTGCTTTGATGAACAGGAAATGTATTGTGTGTATTGCTAATTGTTTCATTCAGAGATAACAAGCTGTCAATCTTTTTTTTACAACGTAATAATAAAATCAGTCTGCATGTTGAATAATCTTCTGCGGTGGCATTGCACAGATGTGGAGACTCGGGAACTCAGCCTACCAATGGCGTCCCCGGGAAATGTAAAAAAAAAATGTAAGTGGTTTCACTTTGTAGCAAGTGTCAAATGCCGAAATGTTGAGAGCTCGTGGTCTGTTAGGGTTTGGGAAGGGGGGCACACACTTGCTGCTTCTTCTTTCCTGGTCAGGTAGGCTGCATGCTCTGATAAGTTACATAGTAACAGTTATTCTAGTTGAAAAAAGACACAAGTCCATCTAGTTCAACCAATAAACAGATATTAGGGTCCTAATCATCAGAATGTATAATCTGATTGGGAACAGAAGGTATGAGGGTCTTGCTTTTTGAAGGTTACTATCTAATAGGGTGAAGGAGGCATAGGCGTGCGCACTGGGTGTGCCGGGTGTGCCTGGGCACACCCTAATCACCCTGTGGCTCCTAAAAAATGTGTAAAAAAATAATAAAAGTAAAAAACTTTCTGACACCATCTACTTCCCTACTGACACCAGTCTCTGTCCTACCGACACCATCAGTATATATAGACATGCACACACAAGCAAATATGTTTGAGCTTTGGGGTGCACACCCTAATGCAATAGACTGTGCACACCTATGAGAGGAGGTATGAGGGTCCTGATCTTTAGAGCTTACAATATAATAGGAAGCAGGAGGTATGAGTATCCTGCTCATTACAGCTTCCAGTCTAATAGAGAACAGAAGGTATGGGGGTCCTGCTTATTGGAGGCTACTACCATCTATTAGGTAAGAAGGTATGAGGGTCCTGATCCTTACAACCTAATAGTCACTGGGAAGAATTAACCCCTTACAGATAGGTACAAAGATCAATAGTGTCAGTGGGAACTTATCTGAGAGATAAAAATAGCTCATTGCTTAAGGAACCCCTAGCAACCTCTGGAGGAACCTTAGGATTCCATGGAACCCTGCATTTGAAGATCTAAGAGGCAACAGAAAGTATGAGGGTCCTGCTCATCACAGCTTACACTGGAAAAGAACAGAAGGTATGAGGGTCATGCTTAGTGGAGGTTACCATCTAATAGGGTAGAGGAGGTATGAGGGTCCTGATCTTTGCAGCTTGCAATCTTTTAGGGGACAGGAGGTATGAGGATCCTGCCCCTCAGAACTTACACTCTAATAGGGAACATGTGGGTCCTGGTTACAGTTCCCGGTCTATTCTGGCGCCTTATAAAAAAGCCGACTATTATGTAACGATTAGTAAACATTACCGTAAACTATTATGTATTCATAAACAATTACTTTTGGGAGGCGAGTTGTGTTTTAGTTATAATGTCCCATTAAATTAATAACACATTTAAAGAAGCGCCATAATATTAATTAACCTTATAGCATGTGTTTTGCCCGGCTCCACGCTGTCTGCCGATAACACATTAATATGCAGCCAGAGTAGAAGAAGAACTATAATACAATTATACAAATGACATTTTCCTTCATAGGATGAGTCCAGAGCAGAACCGATACACTTCCCACGTTCTGGACGTACTTTTATTTTCCCTGCAGCATTAAATATATATATATATATATATATATATATATATATATATATATATATATATATATATATATATATATATATATATATATATATATATTTATACAGTGAGTATAGAAAAGAATCACCCCCCACCCCATAATCACAATTTGTTGCTTTGCAGTCTAAAATGAAGAATAACGCAATTTTTGTTTTATTAAGCTCTATTTACTCAGTGCAGCTTATAACATCCAAGTGAAAGATGTAACACCAACATGTCAGAAAAAAATCCAAAAACAGAATCACTGAGTTGGAAAAAGGATCACCCCCCTTGTGTCAGTATTTTGTTGGGCCACCTTTTGCTTTAATTCAGGATATTACCACCTCCCATAACAGGATATTACCATCCCCATAACAGGATATTACCCCCTCCATGCTTTACTGTAGGAATGATGTTATTTGGATGGTGAGTTGTATTGGATTACCCCAGACATATTGTTTGGCGTTGAGGCCACATAAATATATTTTAGTCTTATCTGACCATAACACCTTTTTCCATGTGGCCTCAGAATCTTCAAGGTGCATTTATGGTGGTCAGGTGAGATTGTCCCAGCAAATCCTGCTAGGTTTAGGATGTTTGACTTTCATGCCCCATCTGCACTTGGTCTCTTCCCATGCTGCATCTGCACTTGGTCTCCTCCCATGCTGTATCTACACTTGGTCTCCTCCCATGCCCCATCTGCACTTGGTCTCCTCCCATGCTCCATCTGCACTCGGTCTCCTTCCATGCCCCATCTGCACTTGGTCTCCTCCCATGCCCGATCTGCACTTGGTCTCCTTCCATGCCCCATCTGCACTTGGTCTCCTCCCATGCTCCATCTACACTTGGTCTCCTCCCATGCTCCATCTGCACTTGGTCTCCTCTCATGGTCCACTGCACTTGGTCTCCTCCCATGCCCCATCTGCACTTGGTCTCCTCCCATGCCCCATCTGCACTTGGTCTCCTTCCATGCCCCATCTGCACTTGGTCTCCTCCCATGCTCCATCTACACTTGGTCTCCTTTCATGCCCCATCTGCACTTGGTCTCCTTCCATGCCCCATCGGCACTTGGTCTCCTCCCATGCTCCATCTACACTTGGTCTCCTTTCATGCCCCATCTGCACTTGATCTCCTTCCATACCCCATCTACGCTTGGTTTCCTCCCATGCTCCATCTACACTTGGTCTCCTTCCATGCTCCATCTACACTTGGTCTCCTTCCATGCCCCATCTGCACTTGATCTCCTCCCATGCCCCATCTGCACTTGGTCTCCTTCCATGCCCCATCTGCACTTGGTCTCCTCCCATGCTCCATCTACACTTGGTCTCCTTTCATGCCCCATCTGCACTTGGTCTCCTCCCATGCTCCATCTGCACTTGGTCTCCTTCCATGCCCCATCTGCACTTGGTCTCCTTCCATGCCCCATCTGCACTTGGTCTCCTCCCATGCCCCATCTGCACTTGGTCTCCTTCCATGCCCCATCTGCACTTGGTCTCCTCCCATGCTCCATCTACACTTGGTCTCCTCCCATGCCCCATCTGCACTTGGTCTCCTCCCATGCTCCATCTGCACTTGGTCTCCTCCCATGCTCCATCTGCACTTGGTCTCCTTCCATGCCCCATCGGCACTTGGTCTCCTCCCATGCCCCATCTGCACTTGATCTCCTTCCATACCCCATCTACGCTTGGTTTCCTTCCATGCTCCATCTACACTTGGTCTCCTTCCATGCTCCATCTACACTTGGTCTCCTCCCATGCCCCATCTGCACTTGGTCTCCTCCCATGCCCCATCTGCACTTGGTCTCCTTCCATGCCCCATCTGCACTTGGTCTCCTCCCATGCTCCATCTACACTTGGTCTCCTTTCATGCCCCATCTGCACTTGGTCTCCTCCCATGCTCCATCTGCACTTGGTCTCCTTCCATGCCCCATCTGCACTTGATCTCCTTCCATACCCCATCTGCACTTGGTCTCCTTCCATGATCCATCTGCACTTGGTCTCCTTCCATGCCCCATCTGCACTTGGTCTCCTCCCATGCCCCATCTGCACTTGGTCTCCTTCCATGCCCCATCTGCACTTGGTCTCCTTCCATGCCCCATCTGCACTTGGTCTCTTCCCATGCCCCATTTGCACTTGGTCTCCTTCCATGCCCCATCTGCACTTGGTCTCCTCCCATGCTCCATCTACACTTGGTCTCCTCCCATGCCCCATCTGCACTTGGTCTCCTCCCATGCTCCATCTGCACTTGGTCTCCTCCCATGCTCCATCTGCACTCGGTCTCCTTCCATGCCCCATCTGCACTTGGTCTCCTCCCATGCCCCATCTGCACTTGGTCTCCTTCCATGCCCCATCTTCACTTGGTCTCCTTCCATGCTCCATCTACACTTGGTCTCTTCCCATGCTCCATCTGCACTTGGTCTCCTCTCATGGTCCACTGCACTTGGTCTCCTCCCATGCCCCATCTGCACTTGGTCTCCTCCCATGCCCCATCTGCACTTGGTCTCCTTCCATGCCCCATCTGCACTTGGTCTCCTCCCATGCTCCATCTACACTTGGTCTCCTTTCATGCCCCATCTGCACTTGATCTCCTTCCATACCCCATCTACGCTTGGTTTCCTCCCATGCTCCATCTACACTTGGTCTCCTCCCATGCCCCATCTGCACTTGGTCTCCTTCCATGCCCCATCGGCACTTGGTCTCCTTCCATGCCCCATCGGCACTTGGTCTCCTCCCATGCTCCATCTACACTTGGTCTCCTTTCATGCCCCATCTGCACTTGATCTCCTTCCATACCCCATCTACGCTTGGTTTCCTCCCATGCTCCATCTACACTTGGTCTCCTTCCATGCTCCATCTACACTTGGTCTCCTTCCATGCCCCATCTGCACTTGGTCTCCTCCCATGCCCCATCTGCACTTGGTCTCCTTCCATGCCCCATCTGCACTTGGTCTCCTTCCATGCCCCATCTGCACTTGGTCTCCTCCCATGCTCCATCTACACTTGGTCTCCTCCCATGCTCCATCTGCACTTGGTCTCCTTCCATGCCCCATCTGCACTTGGTCTCCTTCCATGCCCCATCTGCACTTGGTCTCCTCCCATGCCCCATCTGCACTTGGTCTCCTTCCATGCCCCATCTGCACTTGGTCTCCTCCCATGCTCCATCTACACTTGGTCTCCTCCCATGCCCCATCTGCACTTGGTCTCCTCCCATGCTCCATCTGCACTTGGTCTCCTCCCATGCTCCATCTGCACTTGGTTTCCTTCCATGCCCCATCGGCACTTGGTCTCCTCCCATGCCCCATCTGCACTTGGTCTCCTTCCATGCCCCATCTGCACCTGATCTCCTTCCATACCCCATCTGCACTTGGTCTCCTTCCATGCCCCATCTGCACTTGGTCTCCTTCCATGCCCCATCTGCACTTGGTCTCCTCCCATGCCCCATCTGCACTTGGTCTCCTTCCATGCCCCATCTGCACTTGGTCTCCTTCCATGCCCCATCTGCACTTGGTCTCCTCCCATGCCCCATTTGCACTTGGTCTCCTTCCATGCCCCATCTGCACTTGATCTCCTTCCATACCCCATCTACGCTTGGTTTCCTCCCATCTACACTTGGTCTCCTTCCATGCTCCATCTACACTTGGTCTCCTCCCATGCCCCATCTGCACTTGGTCTCCACCCAACCTGGCTTAATCTCTTCTCAGCCATAGGATGTCCAAGGACGTCCTTAGGTAAAAAGGGGTTATACAAGGTCCATGCCTGCAGCTACGGGCATCATCCCGGTATCTTTTGTTTTCAGCCAGTGATTCTTTTTTTGTAAAAGCCATACTAGCCGCTGGATTGCTTTTACAGGCAGCAGGAAGGGGACATTACCATCCCAACCCCACCCCCGCTGCCCATTGGCACCTTTCTGGCCTCTACCAAGTGATTGGGGAGCCCGTTATACGATCCAAAGGATTTCCACCGGGTTACCATAGAGCCGGCTGAGCAAATACCATTTGACATAAAAGATTGCAACACCCATCATTTTATTCTGTAGGACCTCTGCTTAAAAAAAATATATATATATAATATTTGGGGGTCCTGGGTAATTTTCTAGAAAAGAAATTATGATTTTTACATAAGATAGAATGTCAGAATTAGCCCGGGTAGGGAAGTAGATAAAACTGGGCACTGATGCACCAATGACCTCACTACAGGAGGGCTCTAACTAAGAGCAGCCCAGCACCTGATGACACTATCCTTTGTAAAGAGACACTATCCTGGAACAGAGCCACCTAGTGGCAGACTAGCTTGCTGCACATGCCTAAAATGTAGATATCAGGTAATAATGTAATGAGCTGAACTGCCCTGGGTTCGGGTTTGAGCAGTTTGGTGAAATTGGGATGCTGAACCTGAACTCTATTGAAATCAATAGGAGCCGAATTTGTCAAATCAAAAATGGCCATTTTATGGGCTAATAGGGAAGGAAGTGTGTAAAAAAAAAAAAAATTAAATTAAATTAAAAATAGCATGGGGATGGGCACTGTTACGTGTCTGTGGTCTCAGCTTTCTGTAGCAATAGATTAATTGAATGTGATGTGTGACCCTTTGATGATGTCTGGGGCCGCCCTTAAGTTAACCACCATCAACACTCTAAACTCCTGAGTGATTTTTTTGCTTAAATCTAAAAAAAAAAAAAAAAAAAAAAAAAAGAGGGAATAGAGAAATAGAGCGCGCAGCCTGAAAGAATCCAAGAATAGACGGGTGATTTGGCAGGACAGGCTTGTTCCATAATACAGGGCTCTATCTCTGTCTTCCATCTCACAGTCTGACAATGGGAATTATGCAGCAAAGAAGGTGATCCAAACCCTGCCAGGAGTCTCCGGCTCAGACGCTGAGCACCGTGCCAACAATCGTCTGACTTCTTAAAGCTGGTACCCCCCCCCCTCCCTCCAAACCAACATGCTAATACGATTTTTAAATAAAACCTTTCTGCTTTACATACACTATATTACCAAAAGTATTGGGACGCCTGCCTTTACACGCACATGAACTTTAATGGCGTCCCAGTCTCAGGTCTTTATACCCTATTTGACGCCCTGTGTATCCACGTTGTCACCTTCTTTCATCCTCTGGGCATAGAGAAGCACAGAGACCCAATGAGGACATCCCTGGGACCAAAAGAAGGTACACTATATTACCAAAAGTATTGGGACGCCTGCCTTTACACGCACGTGAACTTCAATGGCATCCCCAGTCTTAGGCCCTGTTTCCACTACTGCGAGTTGTTGTGCGACTTGACACATGTCAAGTCGCATGACAAGTCAAAACCCAGGTCGCAGCGACTCCAAAAAAGTTTCTTGCACTACTTTGTTCCTACTTCGTGCGACTTGTTCTCACATGGCTTTCACCGGTCGCATGACATCGCAGCACAAATCGCATAGCAAAGTCGCAGTGTAAATCGCGCGGCTTTGGGGACGCAATAGTGGAAACATAGCCTTAGTCTGTAGGGTTCAATATTGAGTTGGCTCCGCCCTTTGAGCTATAACAGATTCAACTCTTCTGGGAAGGCCGTCCACAAGGTTTAGGAGCGTGTCTATGGGAATGTTTGACCATTCTTCCAGAAGTGCATTTGTGAGGTCAGGCACTGACATTGGATGAGAAGGCCTGGCTCGCAGTCTCTGCTCTAATTCATCCCAAAGGTGTTCTATCGGGTTGAGGTCAGGACTCTGTGCAGGCCAGTCAAGTTCCTCCACTCCAAACTCGCTCATCCATGTCTTTATGGACCTTGCTTTGTGCACTGGTGTGTAGTCATGTTGAAACAGGAAGGGGACATCTCCAAACTGTTCCCACAAAGTTGGGAACATGAAGTTGTCCAAAATGTCTTGGTATGCTGATGCCTTAAGAGTTCCCTTTACTGAAACTAAGGGGCCAAGCCCAACCCCTGAAAAACAACCCCCACACCATAATCCCCCCTCCACCAAATGATTTGGACCAGTGCACAAAGCAAGGTCCCTAAAGAGAGGGAACTCTTAAGGTATGGATGATCGAGTTTGGGTTGGAGGAACTTGACTGGCCTGCACAGAGTCCAGACCTCAACCTGCTAAAACACCTTTGGGATGAATTAGAGCGGAGACTGCGAGCCAGGCCTTCTCGTCCAACATCAGTGCCTGACCTCACAAATGCTCTTCTGGAAGAATGGTCAAACATCCCCATAGACACACTCCTAAACCTTGTGGACGGCCTTCCCAGAAGAGTTGAAGCTGTTATAGCCGCAAAGGGTGGACCAACTCAATATTGAACCCTACGGACTAAGACGGGGATGCCTTTAAAGTTAATGTAAAGGCAGGCATCCCAGTACTTTTGGTAATATAGTGTACCTTATTTTGGTCCCAGTGATGTCCTCATTGGGTCTCTGTGCTTCTCTATGAAGCCCAGAGGATGAAAGAAGGTGACGACATGGATACATAGGGCGTCAAGTAGGGTATAAAGACCTGACGCGACCCATTCCAAGCCTTGAGAGACAAAAAATATATTTTTTAGTTATTTTAATATTTATTTTTTTCCCCACATTTTTCCTGCAATTTTTTGTCCCGATACGTTGTGTAACCACTTGCCAACCGTAATACATATATATATATATATATATATATATATATATATATATATATATATATATATATACAGTATATATATATATATATATATATATACAGTATATATATATATATATATATATATATATATATATATATATATATATATATATATATATATATATATATATATATATGTTGTGGTCTACAAGTGGTTTACCAGGATTATGGCTGAAGCTATCAGCCATAACCCCGATACCGTCGTTTTTTAGCCGGTGGCTGGCTTTCTCATGAGCCGCTGGGGCTGTTTCTGATGCGGCGGGAGGGGACATCCCCCCCCCCCTTACCGCTCGCTGGTGTTTCTCTGGCTTACCATTTCCACCGGTTCACCCGAGTAACGATCCAATGGCTTCTCCCATAGGCGATCAAAGAGTTAACACTCTTTGATCGACTCTATGGCCTTGGAGGACTGGAGTGACATGATATCCAGGGTGGAAGAAATAAAAATAAATTAAAGAGAAAGATCAAAATTTTTATTTTTTATCGTTTTCTTTTAAAGGTAAAGAGATTTGGGGGTCTTTTTGCCACCAAATCTCTCCATAAAGAGGACCTGTCATCCTTATTTCTATTACCAGGGATGTTTATTCTCCTTGTAAAAAGGAATAAAAGTTATCCCAAAAAAAAAAAAAAATTCAAAATTGAAGAGACGGTGTAAAAAAAAAAATAAAAAAAGTAAAAAGAAAAAAATAAAAAAAAAAGTAATGTGCCCCCATCCCTCCGTGCTCGCGCGCAGAAGCGAACGCACGCGTAAGTCATGCATGCATAGGTAAACGGTATTCAAACCAGACATATGAGTTATCGCTGCGAACGTTAGAGCGAGAGCAATAATTTTAGCACTAGAACTCCTCTGTAACTCTAAACAGGTAATCTGTAAAAGCGTTAAAATAGTGCTGCCTATGGATGGATATATTTTGAAGTACCGTAGTTTGTCGCCATCCCACAAGCGTGCGCAGTTTTAAAGTGTGGTATGTTATGTTTTTTTTTACTCAGCATGACATCATCTTTCATATTATAAAAAATAATTTGGGGTAACTATTGCGTTTTTTTTTTTTTTTTTTTCTAGTTTGTTAAAGTGTATTTTTTTCCAAAAAATTGTGTTTGCAAAACCGCTGCGCAAATATCGTGTGGCATAAAAAATTGCAACGATCGCCAATTTTTTCCCTAGGGTCTCTGCTTAAAGAAAAAAAAAGTTATAATGTTTGGGGGTTATAAGTGATTTTATAGCAAAAAATACAGATTAAAACTTGTAAACAAAAAGAGCCAGAAAAAGCCTGGTCGGCAAGTGGATAAGTATGTTTTTATGGTGCAACAAAGTAACAAAAACTAAAAGTTCATCTTTTTTAGATCTTTATAAATAACGTGCATAGTTTATTATCAGGAACACTATCGCCCCCTCCAATCAATATATCAGGATAGAATTAGCCTTGGAATTCTGTGACCATGGTAAATGTCCTTGGCCTGTGTCCCGGTACATACGCCCACTGGAGTACGCGCAAACATATATTATTCCTATAATTGACAATGGCGTGTACATTATCCCTAATATAATACTACATAAACCATGACTGCCATTAGGGGTTGGGATCACCTCAGACCCATCATCTCGCCAGGCACCTCAGCGGTTAATCCCGGGCTGGATTTTCGGAGCGCGGCGGTCTCTATCCGAAAACGGCCCAGAGATTGCCATTATCCAGGAACCCGACATAAATTACTGAAGGCCTCATTCCGGGAGAAGCCCGTCCAGTGACTTAATGAGATCAGTCTCTTAAACAGTCTATCTTCATTTTACCGAGAGCAAATGGGGCTCCCGGGGGCCATTAGTAGCCAGTTTAAGTAAAGTGAAATATACGGTAGGGTTGAAGAATTTACCATGCAGAAAGCACGGCTCAGAGATATGAAAGGCAAATGAATGTAAAAGAAATGTTTAAATGATTAGTTTTGTCTTTGTGTTAGGCTGGGTCCCTGCGCTGATAGAATAATGTAAATTTGTAAAGTTGGGATGGAACTTCGTCTTCCAATGGTATACTTAGGACAAGTTCTGAAAGAAGGACACAGGCCCTACAAGCAAGATATTTGGCCATAGGACGCCTGCAGGAAGCCCACGGGCCCTACAAGAGAGTCAATTGAACTAGGAAAACATCTGAAGGAAGCCCACAGGCCCTACAAGAGAGCCATTTGGCCTAAGGACAACATCTGAAGGAAGCCCACAGGCCCTACAAGAGAGTCATTTGGCCTAGGATGTCTGAAGGAAGCAAACAGGTCCTACAAGAGAGTAATTTGGCCAAGGACAACATTTGAAGAAAGCCCACAGGCCCTACAAGAGAGCTATTTGGCCTAGACAACGTTTGCCAGAAGCCCACAAGCACTACAAGAGCTCTTTGGCCTAGGACAACGTCTGGAAGGATGCCCACGTGCCCTACAAGAGAGCCATTTGGCCTAGGACAACATCTGAAGGAAGCCTACAGGCCCTACAAGAGAGCCATTTGGCCTAGGACAACGTCTGCAGGAAGCTCACAGGCCCTACAAGAAAGCCATTTGGCCTAGGACAACGTCTGAAGGAAACCTAGAGGATCTACAAGAGAGCCATTTAGCCCAGGACAATGTCTGAAGGAAGCCCACAGGCTTTACAAGAGAGCCATTTGGCTCTTTTACCTAGCAGTGCCCAAGGGCTAACATCTTCCTCTGTTTATTTAAACCAGATCTAAGAGTCAACTCCAAAAAGTTGAGAGCCTGCATCATTCTCTCACTCTACACATAAACCATATGTTGATTTTTATTCAATCCTCCACCCAGACACATGGGAGTAGCCTGAGACATTACTCCCTCAGTGATGCCCCACAGATGGTAATGAATAAAAAGTCTTTTAATCAGACCTACCTGTCATCTGACGTTGTTCTTTGGTCACTGTTGGGAAGAAGGCCCTGGCTTTCACCTGCACCGCACAATAAAGTCACATGATGCAAGATGCAGAGGAAGCTTGATTCTGCTACCCAGCAGGGCTCATGGTGCATAAGGAGGTTTGAGTGAGGGCAGCTTTAGGGCAGGATGTGTTGATCACCATGGGACTTTTCCAGTTTCTGTTGAAAGCTGCAGACTAATGCCGGTCGGACATTGATCGGACATTCCGACAACAAAATCCATGGATTTTTTCCAACGTATGTTGGCTCAAACTTGTTTTGCATACACACGGTCACACAAAGTTGTCGGAAAATCCGATCGTTCTGAACACGGGGACATAAAACACGTACGTCAGGACTATAAACGGGGCAGTAGCCAATAGCTTTCTTCTCTTAATTTATTCTGAGCATGCGTGGCACTTTGTGCGTCGGATTTGTGTACACACGATCGGAATTTCCGACAACGGATTTTGTTGTCGGAAAATGGTATAGCCTGCTCTCAAACTTAGTGTGTCCGAAATTCCTATGGAAAATGTGTGATGGAGCCCACACACGGTCGGAATTTCCGACAACAAGGTCCTATCAGACATTTTCCATCGGAAAATCCTATCGTGTGTACAGGGCATAAGACTTTTCCAGTCTTATTCTAATGCCGCGTACACACGGTCAGACTTTTCGACCGGACTGGTCCGACGGACGCCGACGGAACAAATCCGGCGGACAATCCGATCGTCTGTGGGCTCCACCGGACCTTTAGCGGACTTTTCCAGACGCAAATCTGACGGACTTTAGATTTGGAACTTGCTTCAAATATTTACGTCGTAACTCCGCCGGACCCAGAAATCCGCTCTTCTGTATGCTAGTCCGACGGACAAAAACCGACGCTAGGGCAGCTATTGGCTACTGGCTATCAACTTCCCTATTTTAGTCCGGTGTACGAATCCATCGGACTTTGGTGTGATCGTGTGTAGGCAAGTCCGGTCATTAGAAAGTCAGTTGAAAGTCCGCCAAAAGTCCTTTGAAAGTCTGTCGGACAGGCTGTCGGACTTTTGTAGCTGAAAAGTCCGACCGTGTGTACGCGGCATAACTCATCTGTGTTATGAACGTGGACTTGGAAACCAAGATACAAAATGAATGAGTGATTTAAGTAGGCTTGTACAGTTTTTAATACATTTTTGGTGAGCTAAAAAACATTTAATTGGTGTACAGCCAGGTTTAGAGGCACGTTTGGGGTACCAGACCTGGAACACCGGTGCCAAGTTTAGGAGGATGTGTAGGGTACCAAGACCTGAAACACTGGTTCCAGATGTAGAAGAATGTGTGAGGTACCAAGACCTGTAACAATAGTGCCAGACTGAGGAGCATATGTGGGGTAACAAATATGAAAATCTTGTGCCAGGTTTAGTAGCATGTGTAGCGTACCAGACCTGGACACTGGTGCCAGGTTTGGGAGCATGTGTGGCATACAAGATCTGGAACACAAATGCCAGATTGAGGAGCATGTGGGGTACCAGACCTGAAACACTTGTTCCGTATTAAGTAGCACGTGTGAGATACAAAAACCTGGCACACCGGTGACAAGTTTAGGAGCATGTGTAGCACACCAGACCTGGAACCCTGTTGCCAGCTTTAGGAGAATGTGAGGGGTACTATATCTGGAATACTGGTGACAGGTTTAGGAGGATGTGTGGAGTACGAAGACCTGAACCACCAGTGCCAGACTGAAGAGCATATGTGGGGTACCAAACATGAAACACCTGTGCCAGGTTTAGTAGCACATGAGGAGTACCAGACCTGGAACACTGGTTCCAGGTTTAGTAGCATGTGTGGAGTACGAGACCTGGAACACTGGTGCCAGGTATAGTAGCATTTGTGGAGTACCAGGCTTGGAACACTGGTGCCAGGTTTAGTAGCATGTGTGGAGAAGGAGGCCTGGAACACTGGTGCCAGGTTTAGTAGCATTTGTAGAGTGCCAGGCTTGTAAGTTGGAACACTGGTGCCAGGTTTAGTAGCAATTGTGCAGTACTAGGCTTGGAAGTTGGAACACTGGTGCCAGGCTTAGTAGCAATTGTGCAGTACTGGGCTTGGAAGTTGGACCACTGGTGCCAAGTTTAGTAGCACATGAGTACCAGACCTGGAACACTGGTGCCAGGTTTAGTAGCATTTGTGGAGTACCAGGCTTGGAACACTGGGGCCAGGTTTAGTAGCATTTGTGGAGTACCAGGCTTGGAACACTGGTGCCAGGTTTAGTAGCATTTGTGGAGTACCAGGCTTGGAACACTGGTGCCATGTTTAGTAGCATTTGTAGAGTGCCAGGCTTGTAAGTTGGAACACTGGTGCCAGGTTTAGTAGTAATTGTGCAGTACTAGGCTTGATAGTTGGAACACTGGTGCCAGGTTTAGTAGCAATTGTGCAGTACTGGGCTTGGAAGTTGTAACACTGGTGCCAGGTTTAGTAGCAATTGTGCAGTACTGGGCTTGGAAGTTGGAACACTGGTGCCAAGTTTAGTAGCACATGAGTACCAGACCTGGAACACTGGTGCCAGGTTTAGTAGCATTTGTGGAGTACCAGGCTTGGAACACTGGTGCCAGGTTTAGTAGCATTTGTGGAATACCAGGCTTGGAACACTGGTGCCAGGTTTAGTAGCATTTGTGGAGTGCCAGGCTTAGAAGTTGGAAGACTGGTGCCAGGTTTAGTAGCAATTGTGCAGTAGTAGGCTTGGAAGTTGGAAGACTGGTGCCAGGTTTAGGAGAATGTGTGGAGTACAAGACCTGGAATACCAATGCAAGATTGAGGAGCATATGTGGGGTACCAGATCTGAAACACTTGTTCCAGGTTTAGTAGCACTTGTGAGATACCAAGACCTGGAACACCAGTGCCAAATTTAGGAGCACGTGTAGGGTACCAGACTTGACTGGTGCTAGGTTTAGGAGCACATGATAGGTGCTTTACCTGTAACACTGGTGCCAGGTTTAGGAGAATGTGTTGGGTACCAAAACCTGAAACACCAGTGCCGGGCTTAGGAGTATCTGTGGGGTACCAGACCTGGAAAGCTGGTGGCAAGTATAGGAGCATGCTTGGGGTACCAGATGTAAAACACCAGGGCCAGGGTTGAAGCGGTATTAAACCCAAAGCCAAAAATGTAATATATTGCAGCTTACCAATCATTAGACGTGGTGGCTGCATTTGTCTTTGTTTCGTTGTTTTAGGCTTTTCCCCCTCTGCTTTCACCTGGTGATCTGGCCAGTAACACACCTTCTGTATTAGAGCGCCCCCACTCTGGATGAAGGAGCACAGGGGACACCTTTGGACAACAGCATTGTCAATCGAGGTGGGGGGGGGGGGTGTATTAGATGGACTAGCATATTTAAATACACTAACACTTTGAAGCCACACTCCAGCTAATGCACTAACGTGCATGTAGGCAGGAAGTGTGTGCAAAGAGGCCAGAGGAGATCAGCAGCTCTGAGATGGAATAAGGGATAAAACAAAAGGTAAAAATAGTATTTTATAAACTAAAAAAAAGCACTTTATCAAACTAAACCTCATTTAGTTGGTGTATAAATCTCCTTTAAATAGCCTCGGCGCTTCTTCTCCTCCTCCCCCCCCCCCAGCTCCAGTGTTCTCTGTCCCTCATCCATCGTTGGTGGCGATTCGCGCGCTGGCAGATTTGTGTTTAACAACCCGCTTTTATGGCCGCCTTAAACGGACTGAATAACGTTCCCCCATTGAAAAGCAAAGCAGCTGTGAAAAATTTGCGGCACATAAAACTGAACGGGATTAGCTCGGCGTTTTTGTGGCGGATTCCTCTCTGCTCCGCGTACTTCTTGTTACGGAGAGCAATTAGAAGAAATGATGGCGATGGGGCGGCGCGGCGCTCCGGTTGGTCGGGCGCAGAGAGGCGGGGGAAACGGGGTGGCCGGCTGGTCAGGATGGGGAGATTGCGGACAAATGAAAGTTATGTTGTGATTAATGTCTTTCAGCATCCGAAGACGCGCTTCGTGAAAATGTGTCATTTGTACAGCAAACCGGAGAGCGTTCGTATTTAATTCTGCATGTATCAATTACCGATAGGGATGCACCGATACGAGTACCGATACTTTTTTTGTTCGTATTCGCCGATACCAATTACTGATACCTACCGCAACTTGTTTTGTTTACACTTCAGCTGTCAGCAATGGTACAAAGCATTGAAAAGCCATTTACATATTAAATAAATTGATTTAGTTTTTTTTAATTTTGCGCTTTTTTTAAGTGAAATGTGTTATATGTTAATATATATGTGTGTGAAAATATTCACTAACAAAGCAAACAAAAAAAAAAATAAGTTTTAGTTTATCGTTTATAAAATAGACGTGAACAAAAAAAAAAAAGCAAGAAAATAATAATTAAATGGAGGAGAATAGGGAGTTAACCACTTAACGACCGTGCCATAGCCGAATGACTGCTACACGCGGCTCGATAACTCTGGGAAGGCGTACATTGAAGTCTTCCCAGAATCTTGCTCCTGCGCGCCCCCGGGAATATCTGTGACCGCCAGGCGCATCACGGATCATGTTAAATGGCCGCTGACAGCGCCCGTTTACCACGTGATCGCTCCGTCAAATGACAAAGCGATCACTTGTAAACAAACCGGCGTCACATCCGGTTCCTCTCTTCCCCTCTCTGTACTGATTGGTACAGTGCGAGGGGAGAAATCGAGTGCAGCAACGCTGTGGGTTGGATGTCTAGTGCCCACAGCGCTGATATGTGCCCATTCCTGCACTCAGCCATCCATACCCAGCCATCCATCCATAGCCATCCATACTCAGCCATCCAAACTCAGCCAGCCATCCCTAATCAGCAATACTCATCCATGCTCATCCATCCATCCATACTCAGCAATACTCATCCATCCATCCATGCTCAGCCATCCCATCCACCCCCATATATACTCAGCCATACCCAGCAATACTCAGCCGTACCCAGCCATACTCAGCCGTACCCAGCCATACTCAGCCATAGCCAGCCATACCCAGCTGTACTCAGCAATACCCAGCCATACTTAGCCATACCAAGCAATGCTCAGCCATACCCAGCAATACTCAGCCATACCCAGCCATCCCATCCATACACAGCCATCCCCATCCACGGCTCACCCATCCACATTTATGCTCATCCATGCCACATCAGTGCCACTAGAGTGCCTCACAAAAGTGTAATAGGTAGTCTAATTAGATTTGAAATGTATGTCCCTAGAGCACCTGGCGGCGCTCCTTGCATGTTGGGCCTTTCTGTGGCCAGGCTGTGTAAAAGTCTCCCACATGTGGTATCGCAGTACTCCAGAGGAGTAGGAGAATCTATTTTGGGGTGTAATTTTTGGTATGTACATGCTATGTGTTAGAAATATTGTATAAATGGACAACTTTGTGTAAAAAAAAAAAATGCGTTTTCATTTTCTTCACACATTTTACAAAAACTTGTAGAAAAAAATGACATGTTCAAAAGACTCGATATGCCTCATAGATTATACGTTGAGTTGTTTTCTTTCCAAAATGGGGGTAATTTTTGGGGCGTTTCCATTGTCCTGGTGCTCCAGGGCCTTCAAAAGTGTAAGAGGTAGTCAAGAAATTATATGTGTAATTTATGCTCCAAGAACGCCTGATGGTGCTCCCTGCATGTTGGGCCTCTATATGTGGCCACGCTGTGTAAAAGTCTCACACGTGTGGTATCGCCATACTCGGGAGGGGTAGTAGAATGTGTTTTGGGGTGTAATTTGTGCTTTGCATATGCTGTGTGAGAAATAACCTGCTAATTTACCAATTTTGTGAAAAAAAAAGAAAAAAAATCTTGATTTTGCAAAGAATTGTGCTTCAAAAAACTCAACTTGCCTCTTAATAAATACCTTGGAATGTCTACTTTCCAAAAAGAGGTCATTTGGGGGGTATTTGTACTTTCCTGGCTTGTTAGCGTCTTATAGGCCTTCAGTACATCAGGTGTGATCAATTTTTAGAGATTGGCACCATAGCTTTGGCCAAAATATATGAAGAAAAATTACTAATTTGCAAAATTTCATAACAGAAACGAAGAAAAATACATTTTTTTACATAATTTCCTGTTTTTTTTCCTTTATAGCGCAAAAAATAAAAAACCCAGAGGTGATCAAATACCACCAAAAGAAAGCTCTATTTGTGTGAAAAAAGGACAAAAATGTCATATGGGTACAGTGTTGCATGACTGAGTAATTGTCATTCAAACTGTGAGAGCGCCTAAAGCTGAAAATTGGTCTGGTTAGGAAGGGGGTTTAAGTGCCCAGTGGGTAAGTGGTCAAGGCTGATTCGAGTAAATTAAGGGTTATTAAGGGGTTAAACAGAGGAACATTTGTTCATCCCCACTGACAGCTCAAATAACCGAGCCTGCACGAGTACCGATACTTGTGCAAATACTCGGTATTGGCACTGATACCGATACTGGTATCGGTGCAACCCTAATTACCGACATCACCGTGTACAGGGATATTTTATTTAGAAAGTTTTCACCTTAAAAACACTTTCTTAGACTGCAATCCGATGACTTTGCCTAGGCTGAGATGATGTCATCGGTCTGCTGCAGGCAGGATGGAGCATTTCCTCAGCCTCCCAGGCTCAGTGTTCTCTGTACAGCACTGCGGTATATGTCAGAGCTATATAAATGTATAATAATAATAGTGTGTGACTGTGGGGGGACATTAGAGTGTAAGCTCCTCTGGTACAGAGACTGATGTGACTGGCTCAGTGTTCTCTGTGCAGCGCTGCGGTATATGTCAGAGCTATATAAATGTATAATAATAATAGTGTGTGACTGTGGGGGGACATTAGAGTGTAAGCTCCTCTGGTACAGAGACTGATGTCACTGGCTCAGTGTTCTCTGTACAGCGATGCGATATATGTCAGAGCTATATAAATGTATAATCCTATTTATAACGTGTGACTTTGGGAGGACATTAGAATGTAAGCTCCTTCTTGCAGATTGTTGTGACTGGCTCAGTGTTCTCTGTACAGCACTGCGGTATATTTCAGAGCTATATAAATGTATAATAATATTATTATTAGGGGGACATTAGAGTCTTGGGGGACATTAGAGTGTAAGCTCTTTTGGTACAGAGGGTGATGTGACTGGCTCAGTGTTCTCTGTACAGCGCTGTGGTATATGTCAGAGCTGTATAAATGTATAATGGGCGGCACAGTGGTGTAGTGGTAGCACTCTCGCCTAGCAGTAAGAAGGGTCGCTGGTTCAAATCCCAACCACGACACCATCTGCCTGGAGTTTGCATGTTCTCCCTGTGCCTGCGTGGGTTTCCTCCGGGGACTCTGGTTTCCTCCCACACTCCAAAGACATGCTGGTAGGTTAATTGGATCCTGTCTAAATTGTCCCTAGTATGTATGAATGTGAGTTAGGGACCTTAGATTGTAAGCTCCTTGAGGGTAGGGACTGATGTGAATGTACAATGTATATGTAAAGCGCTGCATAAATTGACGGCGCTATATAAGTACCTGAAATAAATAAAAATAAATAAATAATAATAATAGTGTGTGACTGTGGGGGCGGGGGAGCATTAGAGTGTAAGCTCCTCTGGTGCAGAGACTGATGTGAGTTGCAGGGATCTGTCACTGACGCCATCTTTCCAGGTTCTTCTGTCATCTTCTAGAGATGTTTTCTTATACTCTTTATAATAAGATGAAGATAATCGTTGAAGTGTAAGTGTTTAATACAAAGTGTCTTCATATTCGTCTGTACAATGTAACAATAGTTCTGTCGCGTCAATTTGCTCTTCTCTTTTGTTATAAAAGCGATTTGCGCTCAGAACTTGGAACAGATCGCATTGGTGACATTTTATATGATTGTAAAAAAAAAAAAAATGTAGAAAAAAAAAATAAAGCATGTTAAAGATAATTCTGACAATGGCTGTCTGCGGGATAATGGGATGTACAGACTGCACTGCGCGCTTGTCTTAAGGGCAATCACTGCCTTTTATTTTTTTTTTTTCATAGCTGTTCTGCTTTTATGAAATCTAATAATGGAGTTTTATTCTCGCTGCCACGGGGGGAATCGTGTCCTGGGAATGAATACAGCTCACGGGGGCCTGAGATTGCCGCCTTGGCAGCGGCGAGATGAAGGACGCGGCAGGTGACTCTGCCGCTCTGAAAGTTCTGCTCTCTTAACCCTTTCAGGCTCAGATGATCCAGGTCGATGGCGGTCAACATGTTTGATATGAGAGGCCTCAAGTGTGGCCCTTGACGTTACCAAAGGGCCCCACATAATATTTAGGGAATGTAATACTACGAAAGGCTGCCAGAGGCTGCACACATTTAACAGGAGATTGTCAGAGACCATGGACATGGATTTATTACAGTTATTTTTATAGCAAAGACAGTTTACACAGTGCTTTCGTCCACTCACATCAGTCCCTGCCCTCAAGGAGCTTACACTCTAAGGTCCCTATCTCA
Source organism: Lithobates clamitans (assembly GCA_037952925.1). Lineage (NCBI taxonomy): Eukaryota > Metazoa > Chordata > Amphibia > Anura > Ranidae > Lithobates > Lithobates clamitans. The sequence goes on along the minus strand of JBBGZY010001020.1, from coordinate 67,413 downwards.
CATTCATAGATACACTTTTTAGGGCCAATTTAGACAGGAGCCAGTTAACATACCAGCATGTCTTTGGAGTGTGGGAGGAAACTGGAGTACCCGGAGGAAACCCACACAAGTACAGGAAGAACATGCAAACTCCATGCAGATACTGTCCTGACCAGGCATGCAACAAGAGATGGTCAGGGACTGGGAACCAGCTTCATGAGATAATCGGATGCTATGGACATACTACAGGAGATGGTCAGAGGCTGTGGACATGTTATAGGAGATGGTCAGAGACTGCAGACATGCTAAAGGAGATAGTCTAAAACTGTAGACATGCTACAGGAGATGGTCAGATACTGTGGACACGCAACAGGAGATGTCAGATACTGTAGACATGCTAAAGGAGACAGTCTAAGATTGTAGACATGCTAAAGGAAATGGTCAGAGATTGTAGGCATGCTACAAGAGATGGTCTAAGGCTATGGACATGCTAAAGGAGACGGTCAGAGTCTGTGGGCCTGCTATAGCAGATGGTCTAAGACTGTGGACATGCTACAGGAAATGGTCAGAGACTGTAGACATGCTACAAGAGATGGTCTAAGACTTAAACATGCTAAAGGAGGTGGTCAGAGACTGTGGGCATGCTATAGGTGATGGTCAGATGCTGTGGACATGCTACAGGAGATGGTCAGAGACTGTCAACATGTTACAGGAGATGGTCAGAGACTATAGACATGCTACAAGAGATGGTCTAAGACTGTGGACATGCTAAAGAGATGGTCTAGGACTGTGAACATGTTACAGGAGATGGTCAGAGACTGTGGACATGCTAAAGGAGTTGGTCAGAGACTGTCAACATGTTATAGAAGATAGTCAGAGACTATGGACATGCTACAAGAGATGGTCTAAGACTGTGGAAATGCTATAGGAGATGGTCAAAGACTGTGGACGTGCTAAAGGAGATGGTCTAGGACTATGAACATGTTAAAGGAGATGGTCAGAGACTGTGGACATGCTATAGGAGATGGCCAAAGACTGTGGACATGCTAAAGGAGATGGTCTAGGACTATGAACATGTTAAAGGAGATGGTCAGAGACTGTGGACATGCTACAAAAGATAGTCTAAGACTGTGAACATGCTACAAGAGATGTTCTAAGACTGTGGACATGCTAAAGGAGACGGTCAGAGACTGTGGACATGCAAAAGCAGATAGTTTAAGACTGTGGGCATGCAAAAGCAGATAGTTTAAGACTGTGGACATGCTACAGGAAATGGTCAGAGACTGTGGACATGCTACAAGAGATGGTCTAAGACTGTGGACATGCTACAGGCAATTGTCAGAGACTGTAGATATGCTACAAGAGATGGTCAGAGACTGTGGACATGCTATAGGAGATGGTCAAAGACTGTGGAAATGCTACAGGAGATGGCCAGAGACTGTGGATATGCTAAAGGAGATGGTCAGAGACTGTAGATATGCTACAAGAGATGGTCTAAGACTGTAGACATGTTACAAGAGATGGTCAGAGACTGTGGACATGCTAAAGGAGATGGTCAGACACTGTAGACATGCTACAAGAGATAGTCCAAGACTGAGGACATACTACAGGAGATTGTCTAAGATATTAGAGACTGGGAGCGCATGTTGGCCACTGGCCAGTAGCTCAGAGAACAGACAAGGGGCAGAGCAGTGACAAAGTAACTCTTTGGTCTCCCCCTTTTGCTGATTTTTGGGATAGAAAGGTATTTATGCGGCAATGAGCGATCTCTGTGTGGGCTTCAAAGGCATATTGTTGTTCGTTGGTAGCTCGAAGAACAGACGAGGGGTGGGGTAGTGACACAGAGTAAATCCTTGGCCACACAACAAAGTCATGAAGCTACAGTAATTGAGGGAAGGGGAGATATTTTTGTGGGTTGGCATGAAGGAGTAGGCTAAGTGTAGGCATCACTTGTGCAGAGATTTTTACTAGTGGCTCAGAAAAAAGACAGGGGCGGTGCAGTGATCCAGAGTAAATCTTTGCCCTTCTCCTTATGCTATAAAGTAGGGGTCTCCTAACTTTCTAAACAAAGGGCCAGTTTACTGTTTGGTCAGTTTAGGGGGTCAGACTAGGACCATTTGGGAGTAGAAAATGTCCAGGTGTCCAGTGGGATTAAATAATACCATATGTTTGGTGTCAGTGGGAGGAAGAGTGCCCCATCGTTGGTGTCAAAGGAGGGAATTGTGCCCTTTTGATGGTGTCAGTTGGAGGAATAGTGCCCCATTGTTGGTGTCAACAACAAGAATGATTCCCCATTGTCGGTGTCAGTGAATGGAATAGTGCCCCAAGGGCTGGAATAAAGGCAAGCAAAGAGCCACATCCGGGGGGGGGCCCAAGGCCCCAGTTTATTTGGAGACCCCTGCTAAAAAACTAAATGTTGGGATGGAAAGGCATTTATGAGGGTCTACAGCAACTAGAGAACTCAGTGTGGGCATCACCAGTAGAGAGATGTTCACTAGTATCTCAGAGAACAGACAACGGGTGGGGCAGTGGCACAAAGTAACTCTTTGACCTCCTCCTTATGCTATATAGCTGGTTGTTGAGATTGAAAGAACTCATGTGAGTCTATAGCAATGTGAGAGTTCAATGTGGGCATCACCCAGGTAGCATTGTCCACTAGTAGCTCAAAGAACAGACAAGGGGTGGGGCAGTGACACAACATTTTTCTGAAGAGCAATAACCTTGTTCTATGCAGCCAGGAGAGCACAGGCATCATTTACAGATCTTCCAGTATGTGAAATGATTCCTGTACACATGTTGCAGCAGTATATTTAGCCCTTTCTTCTCTGTGATAAATTATTTATCACCTCCTTGGTGTTATTTGTGATTCTACTTCAAGCCTAGACAACCTTAAAAACTTTTGCAGACCATGCCGACACACCTCTCATTATCGCCGCCGGAGTTTGTCTTCGCTGTTCCCTTACAGCATGGCCCCACGGTCTCCAGGGACGGGCCTCTTTGGAGGATTGGACTCTCCACATCTCTGATGCTTCTCTCAATAAGCTCGGTGACAGTGTGATGAGCCCCAGCGGGATTTTCCCATCTGCGGCGCAGCTGATGAGCTGAGCTTTTCCATCTTCACATCTTGACATAAAACACGGGCCGTGTCACAAAGAAGCCGCCATTCTCTTCTCACCTATTGATTGGCTCTGCCAGACAAGAGCTGGCATGAATTGAAATGGACAGCGTTAGAGCCAAACTAATTACCTCTCAGGCAGCTACACCGCAGTGCTGATTACGCGACGGAGGGGTCAGCATATATTCAATGGTTTAACCCCTTCTCTGGCAAATTCTGTTGGCAGGTAGGAGAGCGTGGGGTAAGGGCACAAGAATTTGTGTTTTTGTGTTTCTTTCATAGTGACCCCCTGTGGTTCTTTCCCCAAAGGCCAACTCCTCCTTTAAATGTTGCTGAAAAAAGCATGGAGGACAAAGGAGAGGATCAGAGCTGCTTGGTGTTTAAAGGTACCTCAGATTCCAGCCTCTAAGTACCTCCATCTAAGGTCCATAAAGTAGAGCCTTGGCATTTGGTCACATGACTAGGAGATTGATAGTTCCCACAGATGTTTGGCCTTGGAGGACTCTGGTTTATGGGATGTTTAATGTTCTAAAGGCGAAGTTGTTGGTATGAAAATATACTGCAGGGGTGTCAAACCCAATTTCATCTCAGGCTGCATCAGTATTATGGTTGCCCTCAAAGGGCCAACTCTATCAGCAAGACTATGCATGCAGGGTTCAGGAGTGCGCTATGTACAGAGTGCAAAGTTTAGGAGTACATGGTGTGCAGAGTACAGAGTTCAGGCATGTGTGTTATGTACAGAGTGCAGAATTCAGAAGTGCGCTATGTACAGAGTGCTGGGTTAAGGGGTGCGCTGTGTACAGTGTGCAGAGTTCAGGAGTACGCGGCATGCATATTTTAGGGGTGTCTGCTGTGTACAGAGTGCGTGGGTCAAGGAGTGTGCTACATAAAGAGTGCAGAGTTCAGGAATATGTGGTATACAATGTGCAGAGTTCAGGGGTATGCTATGTACAGAGTGTGGGGTTAAGGAGGGAGATACATGCAGAGTGCAGGAGCACGCAGCATACAGACTGCAGAGTTCGGGGGTATGCTGTGTACAAAGTGCGGGGACGAGGAGTGTGCAACATAAAGAGTGCAGGATTCAGGAGTGCAAGACATAGAGTGCAGAGTTCAGGAGTGCAAAACATACAGAGTGCAGAGTTCTGGAGCGTGCAATGTACAGAATGCAGGGTTGAGGAGTGGGCTACATACAGAGTGCAGGGTCTAGGGGTGTGTTATGCACAGAGTACAGTTTTCAGGTTTTTTTCACAGGTTGTCCACAACTCACCTCTGCCCCCCCCTCCTCAGTTCTGACCTATGCACCACTCTCCCCCATCCCCCACCTCTGCACACATCACTTCCCCCCTAAAAGCTTCCTCACATCTCACCTACCTGGCCCGGCTCTAGTACCACCCAGCAGTGTAGGCGGCTCCTGCTCTCTTTCTCTCACTTGCATGGAGATAATTGGTTGCCATCTGTCTCCACCGTGCCCCGCCATGAGTATGTTCAGGGCTGGCAGGGATCTGTGAGAGCCGCGAGTCGCTAAGACAAAAGCTTTCTTACAAGGGACAGTGGGGTGTAGAGGGCGAGAGCCAGGGATGGCGGAATGGAGTTCCACCACGTTTCGGCTGGAAAAAAAGCCCTGGGTGCGAGGGCCATACGAAGTGGCCTGGCGGGCTGCATTCGGCCCGTGGGCCTTGTATTTGTCACATGTGGTATACTGTTTGGCTGTCAATGATGATTTCACGTGGGGTGTAAAAGTTAGAGTAATGTTTAAGGTTCAGACCTGACCTCCAGCCTACCCTTTAATCTTGCACAGTTGTACCACCTCCTCTCCTGGGCTGAAAATTGCTCACTTTAATTTCTCTGCACACTGTGAGCTTCTCGCAATGTGCATTATAAGCTGCAGCAAATCAGATAGAGCCCGCCTCATTTCCTGGCTGGAGGATGTCCAACATCATCAGACCAGTGGCGTAGCGTGGGGGGTGCAGAGGGTGCCGTGGCCCCAGGCGCAATATTTAGGGGGGCGCCAGTATGTGTCACTGGCTGCCTCCTCCTAATTTCTAATTTTGTGTCCCGCACATGACCCCCATACACCCAATCACAGGGCGCTGGATACTGAACATGGCAGCAAGCAGAGCGCAGGGGAGAGAAGAAAGTGAGCCGCCGCTGTGTTCTCCTCCTCATCCGGATCGATGCAGCCAGGATAAGAAGGTAAGTGTCTTGTTACTGGGAGGGGGAGGGAGGGAGGGGGGCGAGAGAGAGAGAGAGACTGTAGGCAGGACAATGTAGTGTAGTATAGTATGGAGGTCAGTGTAGTGTCACTATGGGGGGCAGTGTAGTGAACAGTATAGTATAGTATAGTGGTCAGTATAGTGGTTAGTGTAGTGGTCAGTGTAGTATGGTGGTCAGTGTAGTATAGTGGTCAGTGTAGTTTGGTGGACAGTGTAGTATGGTGGACAGTGTAGTATGGTGGTCAGTGTAGTATGGTGGTCAGTGTAGTATAGTGGAAGTGTAGTATGGTGGTCAGTATTGTGTAGTATAGTGGACAGTGTAGTGTAGTGGTTAGTGTAGTGGACAGTGTAGTATAGTGGACAGTGTAGTATGGTGGTCAGTGTACTATGGTGGTCAGTGTAGTATAGTGGACAGTGTAGTATGGTGGTCAGTATAGTGTAGTATAGTGGAAAGTGTATTTTAGTGGTTAGTGTAGTGGACAGTGTAGTATAGTGGACAGTGTAGTATGGTGGTCAGTGTAGTATGGTGGTCAGTGTAGTATGGTGGACAGTGTAGTATGGTGGTCAGTATAGTGTAGTATAGTGGTCAGTGTAGTATGGTGGTCAGTATAGTGTAGTATAGTGAACAGTGTAGTATGGTGGTCAGTATAGTGTAGTATAGTGGACAGTGTAGTATGGTGGTCAGTATAGTGTAGTGTAGTGGTCAGTGTAGTGTAGTGGACAGTGTAGTATGCTGGTCAGTATAGTGTAGTGTAGTGTAGTGGTCAGTGTAGTATGGTGGACAGTGTAGTATGGAGGACAGTGTAGTATGGAGGACAGTGTAGTATGGTGGTCAGTATAGTGTAGTATGGTGGACAGTGTAGTATGGTAGACAGTGTAGTATAGTGGTCAGTGTAGTATGGTGGTCAGTATAGTGTAGTATAGTGGACAGTGTAGTATAGTGGTCAGTGTAGTATGGTGGTCAGTGTAGTATAGTGGTCAGTGTAGTATAGTGGTCAGTGTAGTATGGTGGTCAGTATAATGTAGTATAGAGGACAGTGTAGTATAGTGGTCAGTGTAGTATGGTGGTCAGTGTAGTATGGTGGTCAGTATAATGTAGTATAGTGGACAGTGTAGTATAGTGGTCAGTGTAGTATGGTGGTCAGTATATTGGACAGTGTAGTATGGTGGTCAGTATAGTGTAGTATAGTGGACAGTGTAGTATGGTGGTCAGTATAGTGTAGTATAGTGGTCAGTGTAGTATGGTGGTCAAGTGTAGTGTAGTATAGTGGACAGTGTAATGTAGTATAGTGGACAGTGTAGTGTAGTATAGTGGTCAGTATAGTGGACAGTGTAGTATGGTGGTCAGTGTAGTATGGTGGTCAGTATAGTGTAGTATAGTGGACAGTGTAGTATAGTGGTCAGTGTAGTATAGTGGTCAGTGTAGTATGGTGGTCAGTGTAGTATAGTGGTCAGTGTAGTATGGTGGTCAGTGTAGTATGGTGGTCAGTGTAGTATGGTGGTCAGTGTAGTATAGTGGTCAGTGTAGTATGGTGGTCAGTGTAGTATGGTGGTCAGTGTAGTATAGTGGTCAGTGTAGTATGGTGGTCAGTATAATGTAGTATAGTGGACAGTGTAGTATAGTGGTCAGTGTAGTATGGTGGTCAGTATAGTGGTCAGTGTAGTATGGTGGTCAGTATAGTGGTCAGTGTAGTATGGTGGTCAGTATAGTGGTCAGTGTAGTATGGTGGTCAGTATAGTGGTCAGTGTAGTATGGTGGTCAAGTGTAGTGTAGTATAGTGGACAGTGTAGTGTAGTATATTGGTCAGTATAGTGGACAGTGTAGTATGGTGGTCAGTGTAGTGGTCAGTGTAATATAGTGGTCAGTATAGTATAGTGGTCAGTATAGTGTAGTGGACAATGTAGTGTAGTGGACAGTGTAGTTCTCAGTGTAGTGGTCAGTATAGGAATCAGGTAGGTCAGTACTATTGTATTTGAAGGGACTCAGGGATAGCTAAAAGTCCGCAGGTTGGGGGGGGGGGCGCAAATTACTTGCCTTGCCCCGGGTGCTGACAACCCACGCTACGCCACTGCATCAGACCATTTATTGTCAGTCTCACTGTCCCTGGTTCAGGCCCACCCCCCCTTATTTCTTGAATTTCTGTTCTTTCAATTATGGATTCTCAATCGTATGGAGTCTCAGAGTCACATGGATAGTACGAATAGCGAAGAGTTAAGAATTCCATGTGACCCAGGGAAAAATATTTTAAATATCGAACTAGGTTCAATAAAAGATGTGGGTTTGTCAAGTACAGCCTGTCTTCATCTAGAGGAAGCCTTACCTCCTCCCCCATCCCTGGCAACCATGACCAGTCTTCACTCTACAACATCAATGGTCTCGTAGTAATAGTAAACACCTTGATGTAACACAGCAGACAGGCAATGGCAATCTGAATATTTCCTGGCAGTGGATGTCACCTTTCCAGCCCCTTCATCCGGCAGTCGGAGGATCGTCCTGTCATTGGGGACGCGGTGCTGTTGTAGAGGAAGAATCAGAGATTGCAGCTGTCACATTGTGACACATGAATAATAGGAATCTGGATATAATCATACCCCATCTGACAGTCACATCAGCTATGCAGCTCTTCTACATTAACAGGGCCACTGGCAAATGAGTCTTGGGCTTCCACCGGGGCGCAGGCGAAGGGTCCCAATCACCTGATGTGATTATTCTTTGGATGCATCCCCAAGTTAACTCTTTGTAGGCCTACGGTTAATAGAAAGTTAAGGTTTTGCTTGTTTGGAGAAACAAACGGATCGTGATGATGTCTAGAAACAAGACGGTAAGGTTCGGGCTAAAGCCAAGACCCAATCATCCTGGGCTGGTTGGCTCTTCCTGGTTGATCGTATTCACCATCTGCTCAGGGAGCGGGTGAGGGCCAAAGCTCCCGTCTATCTAGTTACAATCCTGAAGTATCTGAACAAAAAAAATCAATCCTGCACCATACCTTTAAATATCTTCAGGATGGTGCACGGCCAATGGCAAAACTGTAGAACCCAAGAAACAAAAATGCCCAGCATACCAAGAGGTAAAGTAAGACTTGAATCTTTAATGAAGTCTTGATTGCAATAACATAATTTTTAGCACACAGAAGATATCAATGGCATTAATGTTTCAGAAACACTATGGCCATAGTGTCTCTGAAACATTTGTGATTCTGAAGTACCATCCTGGAGTTTACTGCTGAGATCTCCAATCTGGCCAGCTACACTGCCCAGGACAACAAGAAGATACTCCAGAACCAGCAATGCTTCAGGGCCACTATGGCCAGACGATGTCTGACGCCTTGATAAGGGTGGCCATAGGGTCTTTGAAACATTGGTGGTCCTGGAACACCATCCAGGAGTTCATGGCTGAGATCCTTGAGCTGGTCAGCAACGCTGCCCAAAACATCAAGAAGCTACTCCACGATCACCAATGTTTGACACCTTGGTGATCCTGAAGTACCATCCTGAAATTTACAGCTGAGATCTTCAAACTGGCCAGCTACACTGCCAACAACAACAAGAAGATACTCCAAAATCACCATCGCTTCAGAGCCACTATGGCCAGACGATGCCTGCCGCCTTCAGAAAGGCAGCCATAGTGCCTCCGAATTGCCAAAGGACCTACAGGATGAAATACTGATGCACAATGTGCCTGTATCTCTCATAGTCGACTTTGTCGCTATGCCCCCATTCCTTCTATTTATAGGACCTACAAGACGCCCTGCTGAAGCATCGCATGCCGGTATCTCCTGTAGTCTTGCAACCACGCCCTGTTTTTTTTTTCTTACGACAGGACCTAGAGGACACTGTGGGAACAAATTGCATGCCTTTACCCCTGTAGTCAGCTTTGCCACTATGCTCTCAATTCCTTCTTCCTATAGGACCTACAGGATGCCTTACGAATGCATGGTGGGCCAGTTTCTTTGGGAGTCAGCTTTATCTCCATGCACCCGATTCCTTCTTCTTCTCATAGGATCTACAGGACACTTTACTGACACATAGCATGCCTGTATCTCCCCTAGTCAGCTTTGCAACAACGTCCTGTTGCGATACATGGCATGCCTATATCTGTGCGGACATGCCTCTTGTTCTGCCTTCTTCCCATAGGATGTACAATATGCCCTGTTCACGCACAATTTTCTGTAGTACCATAGTCAGCTTTGTCACCACTCCCTGTTCCTTCATCCTCACATAGAAGATGCCTTTCTGATGCACAGGATACCTGTATCTGCTGTAGTCAGCTTTGCCACCATGCCCCCTGTCCCTTCTTCTTTCAGTGGGACCTACAGGATGCCTTGCCAACACATGAAATGCTTGTATTTGCCATAGTCAGGTTTTCTGCCATGTACTCCATTTATTATTCATCCAATAGGACCTACAGGATGCCTTGTTTTTGCAAAATTTCCCTGTAGTCCCATAGTCAGCCTATGGGGTGACATGCTCCCTGCCCACTCTTGCAGAACCTGACAGACACCACCCCCACCCCACACCCCTAGGGACATAGAGAAGAAGAGGGGATATAGTGGCTATGTGACAGCCAATAAAAACAAACCAAAAAGGTAATTTAGATGAATCTCTGATAATTACATTTATATGGCATGTGTAAATGAGCTCTTCTAAATGTGACTGTAAAACCTTGCGACCTCTGTGGTTTCTAACTGTGGCTCTTCTCGCTGTGCCGCCTGAGATGCTGGTTGGCTCCTTGTAAGATCTCTTAGACTCTTAGGATAATCTTGCTTTGTCTCATGTTTCTGGGGAAACTTGAGCTCCTTGCTCCTCCCATGAATTTTCTTGATTTAAACCATGTCTCTTCACTTCCTGTTTGCCAGATTCTTGTGCTCTCTCTCTCTCTAGCTGATATCTTGCTTCTTTGCGTACCTGCAGCTGTACATATCTCCACTACCACGTGTTACCGACATTTGACTTTTTCCTTGACCACACTTCCACTTGATCCCAACCCGCAACCACTTGTTACCCCTTTGGCTTGTTCCTTGACTACACTTCCAGTTGATCCCAAACTGCAACCACTCGTTACCGACCTTTGTCTTGTTCCTTAACTATGCTTCCACTTGATCCCAACATGCAGCCACTCATTATCGACCTTTGTCTTGTTCCTTGACTATGCTTTTGCTTGATCAAAACCTGCAACCACCTTTGGCTTGTTCCATGACTACGCTTCCACTTGATCCCAACCTGCAACCACTTGTTACTGACCTTTGGCTTGTTCCTTGACTACATTTCCACTTGATACCCACCAGCAACCACTTGTTAATGACCTTTGGCTTGTTCCTTGACTATGCTTCTGCTTGATGCCAACCTGCAACCACTTGTTACCAACCTTTGGCTTGTTCCGTGACTACGCTTCCGCTTGATCCCAACCTGCAACCACTTGTTAGTGACCTTTGGCTTGTTCCTTGACTACACTTCCACTTGATACCCACCAGCAACCACTTGTTAACGACCTTTGGCTTGTTCCTTGACTATGCTTCTGCTTAATGCCAACCTCCCACTACTTGTTACTCACTTTTGGCTTGTTTACTGACTATCCTTTTGCTTGATCCCTACCTGCTATATCGGCTACTGGACTCTGGCTTGCTCACCTCCTGGTGGGACGATCCTGAGGACCACAACCTGGTACTAACATGCAGCAGAACCCATCTCCACCATCAGGAGCTCTGGTAAACCCCGGTTAGTGCTTATATCCCCCATCTCAGTTAAGCCCGTGTCCTCCGTCAGGGTAACCTGCTTGCATATTCATCCTGCTGGTTGGTGGGAGCCTCTCTATCGCAATAGCTATTGGTCTCCGAGCCTGACCCCTGACCATGACAGTGGCCATAAACTATAGATTGAACTATGAACATACACTTTAAGTGAAGATAATATAACCAGATAATGATACATCAAAACACAATATGAATCAGGAATGAACTGTGCAGGTGGATTGCGTTTTATACAATTCCAGGGACGATCCCCCAGGTATGGAGTGTGCCGGGGATGGCAGCAGATGACATTAGCAGGCCTGTAATGTGGAGCCCCCAGGATAGTTGTGTGTGGAGTGCCCCTCCCCCGGGGGACCTGGCATCTCTTCAGCTGAGCGCCAACTCTTATCTGCTCCCTCCATATCTCTTATCTCGTAAAGCGTCTCTGCCTGAACCGGCGCACTTGTTTCCGTTTCCCCAGAGGAGGCGAATCTGCTGCGCAGACAAGGAAAACAATTAGCCTGACAATTTAATGAAGAGATGAACAGATGTGAGCCGGGTTCAGCGCTAACCTGCTGCCATTCCTGGAGAGATCCGCCAGACGCGGCATGTCCGCCGCCAAACCGCCATTTCTACTGGAGTGCCAGAACAGAGCCACCCTGTAGAACAAATACCGAGAGCTACACCAAGCATACAGGACAAGAGAAGTGGTACTGTGCAGAGCTCATACATATAAAATAAGAACAGATACCGAGAATTACACCCGGCATACAGGACAAGAGAAGTAGTACTGCGCACAGTCCATACATACAGAATAAGAAGAGATACTGAGAATTACACCCGGCATACAGGACAAGAGAAGTAGTACTGCGCACAGTCCATACATACAGAATAAGAACAGATACTGAGAATTACACTCGGCATACAGGACAAGAGAAGTGCTACTGTGCAGAGTCCATACATACAGAATAAGAACAGATACCGAGAATTACACTCGGCATACAGGACAAGAGAAGTGGTACTGTGCAGAACCCAAACATACAGAATAAGAACAGATACTGAAAATTATACCCGGCATACAGGACAAGAGAAGTGGTACTGTGCGGAGTCCATACCAATACCAAGAATCCCCCATCACACAGGATCCCGGCTCACCTCTGGGCTATACACAGATTTATAGATGCGGCGGTCGCCCTCCAGTTCTTATTACAATGGTGACACAGCTATTCAATCATTAGGAACCATTTACATAATTCATTAACCTTATTAGCGCGGAGGGTGCGTCACGCGGCTCAGAAGGTTAATGATGAATTAGCGGGACGTCTGCTGGTCATGTGACCAGGACAAGTCATTATTAGTATAGCCTATGCAACGCGTCTCCCGGGACCCCGCTCTGTCACCTTTATATTTTTTTATTCAGTCCCTTGTATTATGATAACCAAATCCCTAAACCTGACCCATCCCTACCCTGATCCCTACATATGAAGAAGGCCTGTCCAAGCAGTGTTGGGACTTCAAGCCCCCAACCATTCAGAGTAAAAATATAACAGACTCATTTTATGAGCTCACTGGCTCCGGCTAGGCTGTTCCCATCATACAAGGATCCTCTCTAGGAAGTCACTCAAAGGAGCACCAAAGAGTCAACGACATCACATAACACACCCGACGCGTTTCCGGGCAGCACACCTCCCTCCCCTTCATCAGGGCTCAGAGAACTTTAAATCAGAACTTAACTCCCAAAAGGGAGTCAGTTCCATTGAACCCCTTGCTGACTGATGTACATATTAACTAGTTACGGCCCGCTCACCGCAGTTGTACTGCGGCAAGTTGGCTACCGTCATTGTACGTGGGGCGCATACACAGGGATTTGTGGGCCCACGCCCATTCACGAGCGGGGGAGCCAACCAGCGGGTCTGGTGGACTTGATGTCCGCCGGCCACCTGCGATCGCACCAGAGACAGGCAGAACGGGGATCTGTCAATGTAAACAAACAGATTCCCATTCTGACAGGGGAGTAGAATGAGATCTGCTGTTCCTAGTGATCAGGAACAGCGGTCTCCTCCTCCAGTCAGCCCAGCCCCCATACAGTTAGAAACACCTCTCTAGGGAACACACATTTTACCCCTTGATCGCCCCCTAGTGTTAACCTCTTCCCTGCCAGTGACATTTATACAGTAATCAGTGGCTATTTTTAGCTCTGATCGCTGTATAAATGTCACTGGTTTCAAAAAAGTGTCCGATCTGTCCGCTGCAATGTCGCAGACACAGATCACCACAATTACTAGTAAAAAAAAAAAAATAATAATAAAAATGCCATAAATACAGTCAGGTCCATAAATATTTGGACATTGACGCAATTCTAATCTTTTTCGCTCTATACACCACCACAATGGATTTGAAATGAAACAAACAAAATGTGTTTTAACTGTAGACTTTCGGCTTTAATTTGAGGGTATTTACTTTCAAATCAGGTGAACAGTGTAGGAATTACAACAGTTTGTATATGTGTCTCCCACTTTTTAAGGGACCAAAAGTAATGGGACAATTGGCTGCTCAGCTGTTCCATTGCCAGGTGTGTGTTATTCCCTCATTATCCCGTTTACAAGGAGCAGATAAAAGGTTCAGAGTTCATTTCAAGTGTGCTATTTGCATTTGGAATCTGTTGCTGTGAACTCTCAATATGAGATCCAAAGAGCTGTCACTATCAGTGAAGCAAGCCATCATTAGGCTGAAAAAACAAAACAAACCGATCAGAGCGATAGCAAAAACATTAGGTGTGGCCAAATCAACTGTTTGGAACATCCTTAAAAAGAAAGAACGCACCGGTGAGCTCAGCAACACCAAAAGACCCGGAAGACCACGGAAAACAACTGTGGTGGATGACCGAAGAATTCTTTCCCTGGTGAATAAAACACCCTTCACAACAGTTGGCCAGATCAAGAACACTCTCCAGGAGGTAGGTGTATGTGTGTCAAAGTCAACAATCAAGAGAAGACTTCACCAGAGTGAATACAGAGGGTTCACCACAAGATGTAAACCATTGGTGAGCCTCAAAAACAGGAAGGCCAGATTAGAGTTTGCCAAACAACATCTAAAAAAGCCTTCACAGTTCTGGAACAACATCCTATGGACAGATGAGACCAAGATCAACTTGTACCAGAGTGATGGGAAGAGAAGAGTATGGAGAAGGAAAGGAACTGCTCATGATCCAAAGCATACCACCTCATCAGTGAAGCATGGTGGTGGTTGTGTCATGGCGTGGGCATGTATGGCTGCCAATGGAACTGGTTCTCTTGTATTTATTGATGATGTGACTGCTGACAAAAGCAGCAGGATGAATTCTGAAGTGTTTTGGGCAATATTATCTGCTCATATTCAGCAAAATGCTTCAGAACTTATTGGACGGAGCTTCACAGTGCAGATGGACAATGACCCGACGCATACTGCGAAAGCAACCGAAGAGTTTTTTAAGGGAAAGAAGTGGAATGTTATGCAATGGCCAAGTCAATCACCTGACCTGAATCCGATTGAGCATGCATTTCACTTACTGAAGACAAAACTGAAGGGAAAATGCCCCAAGAACAAGCAGGAACTGAAGACAGTTGCAGTAGAGGCCTGGCAGAGCATCACCAGGGATGAAACCCAGCGTCTGGTGATGTCTATGTGCTCCAGACTTCAGGCTGTAATTGACTGCAAAGGGTTTGCAACCAAGTATTAAAAAGTGAAAGTTTGATGAATGAGTGTTAATTACTTTTGGTCCCTTAAAAATGTGGGAGGCACATATACAATCTGTTGTAATTCCTACACCGTTCACCTGATTTGGATGTAAATACCCTCAAATTAAAGATGAAAGTCTGCAGTTAAAGCACATCTTGTTTGTTTCATTTCAAATCCATTGTGGTGGTGTATAGAGCCAAAAAGATTAGAAATGTGTTACATAGTTACATAGTTACATAGTAGGTGAGGTTGAAAAAAGACACAAGTCCATCAAGTCCAACCTATGTGTGTGATTATGTATGTTAATGTCCCAATATTTATGGACCTGACTGTATATCCCCTATTTTTCAGACGCTATAACTTTTGCGCACTTTTGTGCAAACCAATCAATATACGCTTATTTCTTATTTTACCAAAAATATGTAGAAGAATACATATTGGCCTAAATGGATGAAGAAAATTTTTTTAGGGGGGGATATTTATTATAGTAAAAAGTAAAATATATTGGTTTTTTTTTTTTTAAATTGGCGGTCTTTTTTTGTTTGAAGAGCAAAAAATAAAAACCGCAGAGGTGATCAAATACCACCAAAAGAAAGCTCTATTTGTGGGAAAAAATTACTTTGATTTTGTTTGGGCACAGCATCACACGACCGCGCAATTGTCAGTTAGAGCGACGCAGTGCCATACCGCAAAAAATGGCCTGGTCATTAAGGGGATAAATCTTCCGGTCCATAAGTGGTTAAAACGTCCTGTCATCAAATGGTTAGACCAGCATGCAGCAATGATTTTTGGTACCTTTTTTATTTTTATTTTTTTAGCTGATGATCATCCCTTTTAAAAAGCTGTAAAGTTTTTTTTTTTTTTTTTTTTTTGTTTTTTTTTTAAGCGGAACTATGTACAGCACCCTGCTGGCTCCTCAAACCAGCCATGATCTGCCTGCATAGAGAAGAACAGAGACCCAGTGATGACATCCCTGGGTCTTAAATAGAGTATGTAATGAAAACAGAAAGGTTTTATTTAAAAATATCATAAGAATGTTGAGGGGGGGGCCAAGAGAGGTATAATCAGCATTATTTTGGGACTATATCGCTTTAAGAAGGCGCCTGTTTTCTGAGGTTGTCACTACCAATAAAAGTTTTCTTTGGAAACATGTTAAATAAAAGAAAAAAAAGAAGTCTCCAGCCTGTCGATAAGCAGCAAGTTTATACTGGCGGCTGTTAGCAAACATCTTTTAACAATAAAACAAATTAATAGATCCCTCTTCTGCGTTTGTTGAGAGCAAAAAAAAGAACATTGTGATCTATTAGCTGGCAGGAATGCAAGACGTCTTATAATTAACTGAGAAAGGAATCGGAGAGATGGCGGGGACATTAAGATTATTAATTATCGCGCTCTTAATACGCGGATTGGTATGAGAGATTGGGGCGGCTATTAGTTGTCATCGTATTCATGTCAGGCTAAGTGATTTTGAAACCGATACAAAGTAAACTTTCCTTGTAATGTTTTATACGGGTCGAGTAGCTCAGCCATAAAGCCAAACTCCGGCCACAAATATAAGGGTAATACAGAATAACCACAAAGGTGACATCATCACTAAGCTGTACACAGCCAAGAAAGAAAGAAAAATAAATAGAACAAATAATAAAAAGAAAGATACAAAGAAAGAAATAAAGATACAGTGAAAGAAAAAGAGAAAGAAAGATACTTTGAAAGAAAGAATGAAAGATACATAGAAAAAAAGAAAGATACATATATATAGATAAAGAAAGAAGGGAAGAAAGTGAACTATAAAGAAAAAGAAAGATACAATGAAAGAAAAAGAGATAGAAGGAAAAAAAAAGGTACAAAGAAAGAATGAAAAATACATAGAAAGAAAGAAAGATACTTAGAAAGAATGAAAGATACATAGAAAAAAAGAAAGATACATACATATATATATATATATATATATATATATACAGACAAAGAAAGAAAGTGAAATAGAAATAAAAAGAAAAAGAAAGATACAAAGAAAGGAAGAAAGATACAATGAAAGAAAAAGAGAAAGAAGGAAAAAAAAAAGATACTTTGAAAGAAAGAATGAAAAATACATAGAAAGAAAGAAAGATACATAGATAGATAGAAAGAAAGAAAGAAAGAAAGAAAGAAAGAAAGAAAGAGAGAAAGAGAAAGAAAGAGAGAAAGAGAGAAAGAAAGAAAAAAGATAAAAACAGAAGAGAGAAAGAAAGAAAAAAAATAAAAACAGAAGAGAGAAAGAAAGAAATATATAAATAAAAAACGAAAGATAAATAGAAAGAAATATAGATACAAAGAAAGAAAGCGAAAGATGCAAAAGAAAAATAAATAGAAAAAAAAAGAGATAGATACAAAGAAAGAGAGAGAGAAATAAAGAAGGATACAAAGAAAGAGAGAGAGAAAGAAAGATACAAAGAAATAAAGAGAGAGAGAAAAATAAAGAAATATAAATAAAAAAATGAGAGAGAAATAGATCCAAAGAAAGGCAAAGAAATATAAATAGAATGAGAGAAAAATGAAAACACCTAGAAGTGGGGCATGTCCAGGTCTTCAAGACTGTTGGAGGGATTCCATCATCCATCTAGTATAAATAGGCTCCTAGGCCTCAAAGGGCCCTTGGGCAGCACACATTTGGAACAGATGGTAAGCTGAACCAGTGATCAGAGTGGGCTATTTAACATTCCTTACCTATGGTATATATCTTTGAGGGTTATTTCCAGATTGACTCCACCTCAGAACAAGGATGGTGGGAGACTTCCATAATGGGCACCTCAGTTGTACATATCCAGGAACTCAGCACAGGGATGGTGGGAACTCCTCATAATAGGCACACTAAGTGTACAGACCTGGGAACTCAGCACAGGGATGGTGAGAACCCCTCATAATGGGCACAGCAGGTGTATAGACCCAGGAACTCAGCACAGGGATGGTGCGGACTTACCAATAGAGTCAGGGATTTCTCCATCATCCAGAAAATACTGAGATTTGAGTTTGGGGTGGTGTGACCCTTTAATAGTTGGTGTGATGTGGTTGGATTGAGGCCTGTGATCAGTTTTCAGTAGACATGCACAGAAGTAATTTAGTTGTTTGTGTAATTCTTCTGGATTGCTCAGCTGGGTTCTTCCCAACACATGATGTGGAGGTCCCTGAGGACTGTGCCGGCTTTATTCTCTCTCTGGGGACCATCATTCATGGAGTTTAGCAATGACAACAGATTAGTGTGTGGGCAGAGGTCAACCGGCTGGGTCAGAGGTCACAGAAAAAGACTGGCCACAAGAGCTTCCCCATGTGACCACATGAAAGAGATCCTAATTCTGTGTAAACTGGAGACTTCCTCCGCTAAGAACTCTGAAACCTCCAACTGAATTCTAGGGGCCAAATCCACAGCACTAGATAGATAGATAGATAGATAGATAGATAGATAGATAGATAGATAGATAGATAGATAGATAGATAGATAGATAATTGGTAAACAAAGAAAGATAAATAGAGAAAGAAAGAAAGAAAGAAAGAAAGAGAAAGAAAGAAAGAAAGAAAGAAAGAAAGAAAGAAAGAAAGAAAGAAAGAAAGAAAGAAAGAAAGAAAGAAAGAAAAGGGAAGGAAAAAAATAAAAGCAAAATTCATAGAAAGAAAGATACAAAGAAAAAAAAAGAAAGATTCATAGAAAGAAAAAGAAAGGAAGAAAGAAAGATACAAAGAAAAAGAAAGGAAGAAAGAAAGATACGTAGAAAGAAAGATAATTAAAAAAAAAAAAAAAGAAGGAAAGAAAGAGAAAGAAAAAGAGAAAAATGAAAGAAAGATTCATAGAAAGAAAGATACAAATAAAAAAATAAAAAAATATTAATAGAAAGAAAAAGAAAGGAAGAAAGAAAGATACAAAGAAAAAAAGAAAGCAAGATACATAGAAAAAGAAAGGAAAGAAAGAAAGAAAGAAAGAAAGAAAGAAAGAAAGAATGCATATAAAGAAAGATACAAAGAAAGAAAGATACAAAGAAAGAAAGAAAAATAGAAAGCAAGAGAAAGAAAGAGAAATAAAGATAATTAGAGAGATAGATGAAAGAAAGAGAAAAGTAAATATGGTACAGCAATCATGTAACACGTGAAGCCCCTCCCAACAGCATTCCAATGGTGGCTCTCTGTAGATTCTCATTCTCATTTCCCTTTCCTATTACTCTGTAATGAAAGGAAGAGAGATACTTCTAGAAATGTCACCCCCTGGCTGTCATGCTGATCCTCTGGCCTCAGTATCTCAGGTTCTCACTTTCTGAGTTTCTGACCTGATGATGAGGAAAGTCAGAGGCAACAGGAATGTTCCAATCTGCATGTTCCAGACCGGCATCGAAGCCGGAGGCTCAGCATGATGGCCGGGTCACCAGCATTACGCTGCAAGAACAGTTTGTCATATGACAGGTTACCTTTAAGGGCGTACCCCCCCCCCCCCCCCCGGGGCATTGGCACCTGGAGTGGTAGTTCAGGTCATTTAGGTAAATTTGGGAACGGTTTTCCCATTTGCTGGGCTGTGTGCCGAGCGCGCTGAGCATCTGATCCCCTGGGGGGCCACAATAATGACCCAGACCTTGTCTGTACCAGCACAATATGGCTTTATTACCTGCAGACACCGCCGGGATGTGCCGATTCTCCTGCCAGGTCACAGTTCTGTACGGCGGGTGAAGTGCTGCTTGGATATTTGGGGGGTTTCCTGATCACCATTTTTAGAGATTTCAGTGGAGCCCCAAATACAGACACAGCCTGTTTATTGTATTCATTTAAATGAGGCTCACACTTTTTTGACGCAGCGACTCATGTGTACTGATGTGCGTTATGTTGTGTGTCAGTGTGCTTTGCGTTAAGGTAGCACCTGGCTGAAAGTGTGCCCCTCAACACCCCAAACCACACAAAGAGGTGCAACTAAGAACGAATGGCACTGCACCACACCAAGGCCACAACATGCGCACAGGCTTAACAATGTGAATGGATAACTTTAAGTTTGCATTGAGAAAAAGAAAGAAAGAAAGAAAGAAAGAAAGAAAGAAAGAAAGAAAGAAAGAAAGAAAGAAAGAAAGAAAGAAAGAAAGAAAGATAGAAAGAAAGAAAGATACAAAAAAAAGAAAGAAAGATACAAAAAAAGAAAGAAAGATACAAAAAAAGAAAGAAAGATACATAGAATGAGAGATAGAAACATAGAAAGAAAGCTAAACAGAAAGCTAAAAAGAAAGATACAAAAAAAAAAGAAAGAAAGATACACAGTAAGAGAAAAAGAAACATAGAAAGAAAGCTACAAAGAAAGATACATAGAAAGAAAGAAAGAAAGAAAGATACAAAAAAAGAAAGAAAGATTCATTGAATAAGAGAAAGAAACCGAAAGAAAGCTACAAAGAAAGAAAGGAAGCTAAAAATAAAGATACATAGAAAGAAAGATACAAAAAAAAATAAAGAAAGAAAGATACACAGTAAGAGAGAAAGAAACATAGAAAGAAAGTTACAAAGAAAGAAAGAAAAATACATAGAAAGAGAGAAATATAACTAGAAAGAAAGATACAAACACAGAAAGTAAGAAAGATACATAGAAAGAGAGAAAGATACACAGAAAGAGAGGGAGATACATAAAGAGAAAGAAACATAGAAAGAAAGTAAAAATAAACATAGAAAGAGAGAAAGATAACTAGAAAGAGAGAAAGTTAAATAGAAAGAAAGATACAAAGAAAGAACGTAAGAAAGATACATAGAAAGAGAGAAAGACAAATAGAAAGAAAGATACATAGAAAGAGAAGGGAGATACATAGAGAGAAATAAACATAGAAAGAAAGAAAGATACATAGAAATGGAGAAAGATAACTACAAAGAAAGATACAAAGAGAGAAAGTAAGAAAGATACATAGAGAGAAATAAACATAGAAAGAAAGAAAGATACATAGAAAAAGAGAAAGATAACTAGAAAGAAAGATACAAAGAGAGAAAGTAAGAAAGATACATAGAAAGAGAGAAAGATAAATAGAAAGAAAGATACATAGAAAGAGAAGGGAGATATATAGAGAGAAATAACCATAGAAAGAAAGAAAGATACATAGAAAGAGAGAAAGATATCTAGAAAGAAAGATACAAAGAGAGAAAGTAAGAAAGATACATATAAAGAGAGGAAGATAAATAGAAAGAAAGATACATAGAAAGAGAGAAATAAACATGGAAAGAAAGAAAAATACATAAAAAGAGAAAAAGATAACTAAAGAGAGAAAGTTAAATAGAAAGAAAGATACAAAGAAAGAAAGTAAGAAAGATATATAGAGAGAAAGATAAATAGAAAGAAGGATACATAGAAAGAGAGGGAAATAAATAGAAAGAAAGATACATAGGAAGAAAGAAATAAACATAGAAGGAAAGAAAAATACATAGAAAGAGAAAAAGATAAATAGAAAAGGAGAAAGATAAATAGAAAGAAAGATACAAAGAAAGAAAGAACAATACATAGAAAGAGAGAAAGGTAAATAGAAAGAAAGATACATAGAAAGAGAGAATGATAAATAGAAAGAAGGATACAGAGAAAGAGAGAAAGATAGATAGAAAGAAAGCTACAAAGAAAGAAAGAAAAATACATAGAAAGAGAGAAAGATACATAGAAACAAGAAAGCTAAATAGAAAAAAAGAAAGGTAAATAGAAAGCAAGATAGAAAGAAAGAAAAAGAAAGATAAAGAGATAGATTAAAGAACAAAAGAAAGAAAGAAAGATAAATAAAAAGCAAGATACAAAGAAAGAAAGATAATTGGAGAGATAGATGAAAGAGAAAGGCCACCAAGTCCATAACATGTGCATAGGCGCAGCAATGTGAATGGATAGCTTTAAGTTTGCTTTGCACCCTGTATATCATAAGCCATTGTTTTTATTTAAATACAATCCTTGTTTTACCTTTTTTTTCCCCAACCTTTGTTCTATCTCTGTGCTGCTGATCTCATGCAGCCTCTTTGCAGCCACTTCCTGCCTTCATACACATCAGAAACGGCTGCATGACATTTCTCTGGGGGGGTGGGTGCCCTCTAGTGGCAATTAGGCTGTAATTGCTGATTGAGGTGGTTCAGGGAAATACCACATTACAACCATTAGATGGCGCTCATGGTCATAGGAAATAAATATATAATATATACACACACACAAAATGGTTATTATTTGTGAAGACGGTATGAATTGTGTTTTGTGTGTTCAGTGAAGTGACCTCTAACGTGACGGCCATGATATTTTATCTCCCACAGATTCCCACCTCCAGTACGAGAAGATCGGCTCAGACGCGGTGTTAAAGTGCGGATCTCTGGACTCCGACATCCGTGTAACGTGGTCTGTAAATGGGACGGATATTGAGAGTTCCCAGCTGAACGGCTCCTCTCTGGTCTTACGCAACCTCGGTCTATCACACAGCGGATTATATTCCTGTTTTGAGGGATCTGTCGGGGCTCTCCGGCACCAGACCCTCCTCAGAGTCGGCTGTGAGTAGATCTTCAGATCTTTCATTGTTTTCTAAAAAAAAGTAAATGGAACAATTCTCCACCACCAGATATATTCATGGAGGAGAAGATCCCGCTAAGTGAGAAGGAAAAAAAAAACCAAACAAGTTCTCCTGGCATGCTTGCACTCCACCAGTGGTGGTCACATGACTAATGCCAAGGCTTCCATCAACTGGTGTCTTCAGTGAAGTGCCACTTAGGCCCCTTTCACACTACCGCGACTTCGCGGCGGTTTCGCGGCCGCGATTTTGACACGATTTCAGGGAGACTTGAGGTCCATGAACCTGAACTTGCATCAAAGTCGGACCAAAGTAGTGCAAGGACGACTTTGAATTCGGCACGCCTTGAAGTCGTACTGATATGAATGGTTGTCATTGGAAATCATGAGGAACGACTTTGCAGTCCCAAGTTGTAGGACAAGTGTGAAAGGGGCCTTAGACAGAAAAAATCATCCCCATCTAGTTTGCTTACAAACAGAAGCAGGCCAGGGAACTTTCATTTGGTGGTGGAGGTGCTGCTGCTAAATGACAGATACCCTGCTGGTTGGGGTAGCATATAAGCGTAACCCTAATTATAATGTTTCTAGTGTATGGTCATGACCATATTTAGTTAATGATGTCACCCTGCATCTCCATTTAGCTCGTTTACAAACAGAAGCCAGCCAGGGAACTTTCATTTGGTGGTGGAAGTGCTGCTGCTAAATGACAGATACCCTGCTGGTTGGGGTAGCATATAAGCGTATCCCTAAATATAATGTTTCTAGTGTATGGTCATGACCATATTTAGTCAATGATGTCACCCTGCATCTCCATTTAGCTCGTTTACAAACAGAAGCCAGCCAGGGAACTTTCATTTGGTGGTGGAGGTGCTGCTGCTAAATGACAGATACCCTGCTGGTTGGGGTAGCATATAAGCGTATCCCTAATTATAATGTTTCTAGAGTATGGTCATGACCATATTTAGTCAATGATGTCACCCTGCATCTCCATTTAGCTTGTTTACAAACAGAAGCCAGCCAGGGAGCTTTCATTTAGTGGTGGAGGTGCTGCTGCTGCTGCTGCTAAATGACAGACCCCCTGCTGGTTGGTGTGGAATATTTATTTATTTATTTCAGGTACTTATATAGCGCCGTCAATTTACGCAGCGCTTTACATATACATTGTACATTCACATCAGATATAAGCTTATCCCTAATTATAATGTTTCTGGAGTATGTTCATGACCATATTTAGTCAACGATGTCACCCTGCATCTCCTTTTAGTTTGTTTACAAACAGAAGCCAGCCAGGGAGCTTTCATTTAGTGGTGGAGGTGCTGCTGTTGTTAAATGACAGATCCCCTGCTGGTTGCTTTACAAACAGCATCTGAGGATTTGCATGGGCAAATCGTGCAAACATAACAAGTTTGTTCCTGCTAAATGTAAATGTAATGTTGTTTATCCATCAATCCACCAACGATCCATCGAACTGCAAACATTTTGGGTTTGGGTTGAATGTGAGCTCATCCCCAATTATAATGTTTCTAGAAAATGGTCACATTTAGTCAATGATGTCACCCTGCGTCCCCATCTGGCTTGTTTACAAACGGAAGCTGGTCAGGGAGCTTTCATTTACTGGTGGCAGTGCTACTGACGCTAAATAACAAATCCCCTGCTGGTTTATTTACATAAGAAGCTGGTCAGTGAGCTTTCATTTAGTGTTGACAGTGCTACTGCTGCTAAATGACTGATCCCCTGCTCATTTTCTTACAAACAGAAGCTGGGGATTTGCATGTGCAAACCACCAAATACAACAAGTATGTTTAATGACCCGTCAAGCTGCAAACGGTCTGGGTTTGGGTAAAATGTGGGCTCATCCATAATTATGTTTCTAGAATATGGTCATGATCATATTTAGTCAATGATGTCACTCCGCATCTTCATCTAGTTTGTTTACAAATGGAATCTGGCCAGGGAGCTTTCATTTAGTGGTGGAGCTGCTGCTGCAAAATGACAGATCCCCTGCTGGTTGGTGTAGAATGCAAGCTCATCCCTAATTATAATGGTTCTAGAGTAAGGTTATGACCATATTTAGTCAATGATGTCACCCTGTATCTCCATTTAGTTTGTTTACAAACAGAGGCTGGCCAAGGAGCTTTCATTTAGTAGTGGAGGGGCTGCTGCAGAATGACAGATCCCCTTGCTGGTTTGGTTCGAATGTGAGATCATCTCTAATTATGTTTCTAGAATATGGTCAGGATCATATTTAGTCAATGATGTCACCCTGCATCTCCATCTAGTTTGTTTACAAATAGAATCTGGCCAGGGGGCTTTCATTGAGTGGTGGAGGTGCTGCTGCTGCAGAATGACAGATCCCCTGCTGGTTGGTGTAGAATGCAAGCTCATCCCTAATTATAATGTTTCTAGAGTAAAGCTATGAGCATATTTAGTCAATGATGTCCTCCTGCATCTCCATTTAGTGTGTTTACAAACAGAGTCCGGCTAAAGATCTTTCATTTAGAGGTGGAGGTGCTACTACTGCTAAATAACAGGTCCCCTGCTGGTTTGGCTCGAATGTGAGATCCTCTCTAATTATGTTTCTAGGATAGGATCATGATCATATTTAGTCAATGATGTCACCCTGCATCCCCATCTAGTTTGTTTACAAATGGAATCCACCCAGGGAGCTTTCATTTAGCGGTGGAGCTGCTGGTTTGGGTTGAATGTGAGCTCATCGTTAATTATAATGTTTCTAGAATACTTTGATTTGTAGTGCATTTTTAGATGGAACAGCAAACTGTATATTTTTTGGTATTCCTGTGGAAGTCAGTTCTTTCTTTCTGTATGAATATTATATTTAAATAAAAGTTTTTGCGCCCGGAGTTCAGCTTTAAAGCGCCCTCCCGCTTTACGCCGAGCTGATTTACGTTAGGAAGAGACTCGCGGCCTTTTTTTTTCGTGCCGGCATAAATATTGTATCAACTTTTTTTTATGAGCTCCAGTGAACTTCGCCTTAAGGTGCAAAACAGATTGAAGTTGATTGATTTTATTTTCAGGTTCTAAGAGACATATTTAGGCAAATCCATTTCTCCAGTCAGCGTGGATTTATGATAATATCGTCGGATGAGATAGAACGGCGGAGGAACGTCTGAATCCTGCTGTGATACAATTATAGGTGTATAGACCTTACCCTCCCCCCCCTCCATCCTTCATATTCAATACATTCACATAGAAGTCCTCCATGACTTGATGACAGCTCCAGAAAAATACGTATGTGATGCATATTTATGCCACCTCTTCACGGGGTCACGTTTATCAAACTCCGTGCCGAATCAACCAACATGGACCTACCACCAGACGTGTATTTTCATAAGTCCACGAGTAATTCCAGGTATTTATAACGCCTTACTATGATCACAGGACCCACTCTGCCTGTTTTTCTCTCCAGATGGACATCACCGTCTTTGTTAAGGTATCATCTAGGGTCAATATACTTGTAGACTGAGATGCCACCTCAGAGTAGGGTGACCACGTGTCCCGGATTGTCCGGGACAGTCCCGAATTGTCCAGGACAGTCCCGAATTTTGCAGGTCTGTCCCGGGTACCTTCATTCCAAGACAATACAGTGTCCCGGAATGAAACTGACACAGCCACTAACCCCCCCCCCCCGGGCCAATCGGATTCCCCCAAAAAAGGGCACCACATGACCACTGTACTCACTGACAGTACTTGTCCTGGCCGGGAATGTCTGGAGGACCACAATCTGACTTTTTGGAAGTGGAAAGTGGGGGGGGGGGGGGGATGTCCCTGAATGGCAGTTTGGAAACAGAGACAGCTCTAGGCTTTGTGAGGCCTTAGGCAAAACTTACACATGAGGCCCCACGGACTGGGACGCTCCGTGATGAGGCCGCTATTCCTCAGGCAGTATCTGATTTATCCATCAGCTCCTAAGCCACAGAGTCCCAGTGGGGGTAGGCAGGGCCGCCGGCGTCAACTTCAGTGAGTGAGAACAGGCAAATTAGGCGGCCGCGAGGCCCCTGTGAGTGCGAGGCCTTAGGCGACCGCCTAATTTGCCTAATTAGAGAGCCGCCTCTGTTTGGAAATGTGGTCACCCTACCTTAGAGATGGCTTAGTCATGTAGATCCTGATGCCCTGATCCCACCTCTCACCGTGTGTATTGCTACCTAGTTACAGAGTGTGACCACTGCAGGAGAGGAGACTGTGGAAATACTTCCTCCTGCCTGCAAAAGTCTGGTGACACCATCTCAGCCTATGTAAAGTCACTGGAGTGAATCTTTCCAGACACAATGGTTGGACAGGGCCAACGTGGAAGCATAGTACAACGGCAGCACCCAGCACTATGACCCGGGCATCTCCCGCCTCTACCAAGAGATTTGTAAAGTAATAGACATAGTTATGTGATTTCTCCCAGCAGGTGACAGGACAAGGTCTTTTAGCACCCAAGCTGAAAAGGCCAACGTGTGTCCCCCCATCCTTGGGCTATCAAATACTTTAGCATAGTTTGAAGGCCCTGCCCTTTTTTGCTGTGGACTTCTTCAGAAGAATAGGTTATAAGTCCTGTTCTTTTTGCTGTGGACTTCTTCAGAAGCATAGGTTGCAGATCCTGCCCATTTTCTGGTTGATCGCTTAAGCAGCATGGGTTGCAGGTGCTACCCTTTTTTGCTGTGGACTTCTTCGGTAGCATAGACTGCAGATCCTGCCCATTTCTGGTTGACTGCTTCAGCCGCATGGGTTGCAAAGGCTACCCTTTTTTGCTGTGGACCTCTTCGGTAGCATAGTTTGCAGGTCCTGCCCATTTTCTGGTTGACTACTTCAGCAGCATAGGCTGCAGGTGCTGCTCTTGTTGCTGAGGACTTCAGAAGTATAGGTTGCAGGTGATGCCTTTGTTGCTCAGGACTTCTTCAGAAGCATAGGTTGCAGGCGATGCCCTTGTTGCTAAGGACTTCTTCAGAAGCATAGGTTGCAGGTGCTGCCCTTTTTGCTGTGGACTTCTTCAGACGCATAGGTTGCAGGTGCTGCTCTTTTTGCTGTGGACTTCTTTAAAAGCATAGGTCAGGTGATGCCATTGTTACTGAGGACTTCTTCAGAAGCATAGGTTGCAGGTGATGCACTTGTTGCTGAGGACTTCTTCAGAAGCATAGGTTGCAGGTAATGCCCTTGTTGCTGAGGACTTCTTCAGAAGACTAGGTTGCAGGTGCTGCTCTTTTTTGCTGTGGACTTCTTCAGAAGCATAGGTCAGGTGATGCCCTTGTTACTGAGGACTTCTTCAGAAGCATAGGTCAGGTGATGCCCTTGTTACTGAGGACTTCTTCAGAAGACTAGGTTGCAGGTAATGCCCTTGTTGCTAAGGACTTCTTCAGAAGCATAGGTTGCAGGTAATGCCCTTGTTGCTGATGACTTCTTCAGAAGCATAGGTTGCAGATAATGCCCTTGTTGCTAAGGACTTCTTCAGAAGCATAGGTTGCAGGTGCTGCCCTTTTTGCTGTGGACTTCTTCAGAAGCATAGGTCAGGTGATGCCCTTGTTACTAAGGACTTCTTCAGAAGCATAGGTTGCAGGTCCTGCCTTTTTTTTTTGTCCCCCCATTTGCTGAAGAGCTTAAGTCGCCTGCCCACCCCTTGGCCCGGTTTTGCCCTCAGCCCTGTGAACAAGAAGGTTAACGACTTAATTCAGCCTTTTTTGTGTCCCTGCTCCACCTCTTCCCTGCTTTTTGGGTGGACAGGTTCAATCCTCCTCCTCCTCCTCTCCCAGTTCCCGCCTACTGTTGCCCAAAGCAGCCACAGCAAGCCAGATTTCCGCTTTCATCCAGCATGCAGCTCAGTGTACAGATTTCTCCGGCTGAAATGAGAACGTATTTAGAAGGATCTTTCGGGAGTCTAAATGGTGTTTTTTTTCTTCTTTTTCCGTAGCCGCCCGCGTTACGGAATTGACACAAAACACATATTGTTTTCACAAGGCGGCGTGTCCCTCTAAGAGCCTGTTAGTAGCACCACAGGGACCGTCCCTGCGCTTCGTAACACGCCAGCGATGGTAGATAACGCGCGAGACACAGAGTCTGGCGCGCGGCGCCTCGCCCCCCGCTCCCCCTCTCCGCTCTCCTAAGTGGGTAACTCGGTTTGCGATGATGCGACATGAAGTAATGGCGGTCCTGTTTTCACAATAAATTCTATTTATCCTCCCGCAAAGCCAGTCAATGAGGGAAGAAGGAGAAGATATCAATCAGGCAGCGCAGTGACACATGAATCATCGCGCCCGGCCCGTCCTCGCTGAAAAATAACAGCTGTGGACAACGCAGCCATCGCGGCGGCGAATAAATGGGTTTTTAAAGCCGGGGTGGAGAGGGGGGGGGCGGGGTAATTTTGTCACAATCGGGGAACAGATCTACGAGGAATGAGGCGGCCAACGTGGTGGTGAGTTCATGGAGAGTAAAAGAGAAAAAATTGTAAAAGAATAACCATTACCGCTCAGATATTCTGTCTTAAAGCAGAACTCGGGAGGCTATGTACTCCTGCTAGCCCCTCCCACCGGACATGATCTGCCGGCATTGCATAGAGAAGCACGGAGAACCAGTGATGACCTCACACCAACAGAATGGGCACAACCAAGCTTCTTAAAGGGGACACGTCTGTTTTCCTCTCACTTCTAGTTGTACCTCTGCATCAGGAAGTAGAGAATTACTCTTCCAAAAAGGGGCCAGCCCAATACACGGACAAATACAAGATCAGGTCTTTGTGGCAGAGCGGTGTAATTCCCAGATCTGGATGGACAGAAATACAAAATATGTTGGCGGCTCCCAACTATTTATATTCATGGGAGCTGTCTATCTACCAACATGTGTTTGTATCCCTGTCCATCCAGTCCTGGGAATTACACAGCTCTGCCACACAGCACAGTATAGGAGACCTAAGCTTTCTTTGTGACAGTTGAGTTACACTTACAGGTCTTGCCCCTCCCCCCCCAGTCTGTTAGACACGTGCAGAATGAAAAAAAAATTTAGATTCGCTATTTAAATCATTTTGTTTAGGTAAATTTGTTTCCAGAATTAGTTTAGTTTTGCTTATTCGTTTTCTAATCCAATTCGAATTTGGCATTCGAATTGGCATTTGAATTCAAATTTATTCTATTTAATATTCAAATTTTGAAAGATAGTTATATTCTTTCTATTTTATTCTATTCTATTTTTTTTTTTACTTTTTTTTTTACTTACTTTTACATTTTTATTTTTCTATTCTACTCTAATCTATTCTATTCAAATTCTAATTTATTGTATTTGAAATTCAAATTTCGGAAGATGGTTATATTCTTTCTATTCTATTTTTTTTTTACTCTTTTCTATTCTATTCTTTTCTATTCCAATTTATTCTATTCGAAAATGAAATTTCGGAAGATAGTTACATTCTTTCTATTTTATTCTTTTTTTACTCTTTTCTATTCTATTCTATTCTTTTCTATTCTAATCTATTCTATTTGAAATTCAAATTTTAGAAGAGAGTTATATTCTTTCTAATTTACCCTATTCTATTGTTTTTTTTTCTATTTTATTATTTTGTATTCCCTTATTTTCTGTTCTATTTTATTCTATTATTTTATTTTCTATTTTCTATTCTATTCTGTTCTGTTTTACTCTATTCTGTTCTATTCTATTTTCTATTCCATTCTATGCTTTTATATTATATTCCTTTATTTTCAATTATTTTAGATTTTATTATTTTATTTTCTATTCTGTTCTGTTTTACACTATTCTTTTCTATTCTATTTTATATTCTATTCTATGCTTTTATATTATATTCCTTTTTTTTTCAATTATATTTGATTTTATTATTTTATTTTCTATTCTGTTCTGTTTTACTCTATTCTTTTCGATTCTATTTTCCATTCCATTCTATGCTTTTATATTATATTCCTTTATTTTTCAATTATATTTGATTTTATTATTTTATTTTCTATTCTGTTTTACTCTATTCTTTTCTATTCTATTTTCCATTCTATTCTATGCTTTTATATTATATTCCTTTATTTTTCAATTATATTTGATTTTATTATTTTATTTTCTATTCTGTTTTACTCTATTCTTTTCTATTCTATTTTCCATTCTATTCTATGCTTTTATATTATATTCCTTTATTTTCAATTATATTTGAATTTTTTGTTTTATTTTCTATTCTGTTTTACTCTGTTCTTTTCTATTTTATTTTCTATTCTATTCTATGCTTTTATATTATATTCCTTTATTTTCAATTCTATTTGAGTTTAATTATTTTATTTTCTATTCTGTTCTGTTTTACTCTATTCTTTTCCATTCTATTTTCTATTATAGTTTTTTTTTTTTTATAGTTTTTTATATTATATTCCTTTATTTTCAATTATATTTGATTGTATTTTATTTTCTATTCTGTTCTGTTTTACTCCATTTTTTTACTCTATTCTTTTCGATTCTATTTTCTATTATGGTTTTTTTTTTTTATAGTTTTTTATATTATATTCCTTTATTTTCAATTATATTTAAATGTATTTTATTTTCTATTCTGTTCTGTTTTACTCAATTTTTTTTCTATTCTATTTTATGCTTTTATATTATATTCCTTTATTTTTAATTACATTTGATTTTATTATTTTATTTCCTATTCTGTTCTGTTTTACTCTGTTCTTTTCTATTCTATTCCTCTATTTTCTATTCTATTCCTCTATTTTCTATTCTATTTTATTATATTCTTGTTTTCAAATTTGAGTTCATTTTAGAATTCGATTTGAATTCGATTCAAATTTCGAATTCTGGACGAATTTTGTTTCACTATTTCAGATACGTTTAAAATGCGTTACTATTTTAATGCGGAAATTCGGATACAAAAAAAAAAAAAAAATTTTTGTCTGAATTTCGATTTGGAATGAAAAGTACCGCACATGTCCCACAGCCTCTGTGATTGGACAGTTAAAAAGTTGAACCAGACTGAGTTTATCTCTGGTTCTGCTCTCTCCTCCTATGAGCGTGCTGCTTTTTTTTAACGCGTTAAAACTGATTGGCTGCCCTCCCTCTTCTAGTCTGAGCTCTGCTGTACAAGTCGAATGAATCGGTGTCTTTTTTTTTTTTTTCTGCCTGCCTGGAGTTGTATAAATCACAGGAAGAGTAAATCATTGGCAGCCAAACAATGAAAAGTCCGCGAGGTCTTCGGTCCCGGACGTGTCCGGCCCCCCGGCGGAGGTTATCACCGGATAATCGGATATTAGGATCTTTAACTCGCCGGTCCGGAAACCTTCATACGCAGCAATATTATCGCAAAAAAAAAAAAAAAACTTTCCCGAGCCGACTTTAATGTGAAGTTTTATCTCCGCTAGTTAGACAGCCCATTATACAAGGTCATGAATTGATGAGCGCGGCCAGATTCAATCTCGCCGGTAAAGATCCGCCATACATCACGCTATGTTGTGTGTGCGCGTTATATGGGGGCGAGCGTCCGTATAAAAGTTTACGGTCGGACGGATAATGATGTGCGGTGATTAGGTAACCTGGTGGCGCCGTTAGCCGTTTTCCACGGGGCCGTATTTCATTGTAATTGTGCTTTAGTCGCAGTCCGCGTTTGCTGACTCTTCTTCTCTCCGAAGCGTAAAAATCGACTGTTCTAGAAGGATGGGGGGGGGGATCGGCCCGATCGCCGCGTTTACCGGCACAGTACCGGAAAATGGGGTTCGTTACAAGGCCCCCCCATGCGTTTGGCCAGCTCTCCTAGACGCCTTTCCTCCTTGGCAGAAAAAAAAAAAAACGCTTGACGCGTGTAAACGTGTCCAAACGTGTCCAATCGCGTCAAACACGTCGCCATTAATTTCATTGGCCAGAATAATCATCCTAGGTTGGTTTTCTGCCTCTAAGCGCCTATGTGTGGGTGGACTGACATGCGTTTAGTGCAGGAGTCTCCAAACGTTCTAAACTAAGGGCCAGTTTACTGTCCTTCAGGCTTTAAAGGGAGCCGGACTGTGACCAGTGGAAATAGAAGACCCCCTGGCATCAGTGGAAGTAACCAACGCCCTATGACTGGTTTCAGTGGGAAGATTAGTGCCCCATCATTGGTGTCAGTGGGAGGAATAGTGCCCCAATCATTGGTATCAGTGGGAGGAATAGTGCCCCATCATTGGTATCAGTGGGAGGAATAGTGCCTCATGATTGGTGTCAGTGAGAGGAATGGTGCCCCATTATTGGTATCAGTGGGAGGAATAGTGCCCCATCATTGGTATCAGTGGGAGGAATAGTGCCCCATCATTGGTATCACTGGGAGGAATAGTGCCCCATCATTGGTATCAGTGGGAGGAATAGTGCCCCATCATTGGTATCAGTGGGAGGAATAGTGCCCCATCATTGGTATCAGTGGGAGGAATAGTGCCTCATCATTGGTGTCAGTGAGAGGAATGGTGCCCCATTATTGGTATCATTTGGAGAAATAACGCCCCATCATTGGTGTTAGTAGGAAGAATAGCCCCCTATCTTTGGTATCAGTGGGAGGAATAGTGCCCCATCATTGGTGTCAGTGAGAGGAAAAGTGCCCCATCATTGGTGTCAGTGGGAGGAATAGTGCCCCATCATTGGTATCAGTGGGAGGAATAGTGCCCCATCATTGGTATCAGTGGGGGGAATAGTGCCCCATCATTGGTATCAGTGGGAGGAATAGTGCCCCATCATTGGTATCAGTGGGGGGAATAGTGCCTCATCATTGGTGTCAGTGAGAAGAATGGTGCCCCATTATTGGTATCATTTGGAGAAATAACGCCCCATCATTGGTGTCAGTAGGCAGAATAGCCCCCTATCTTTGTTATCAGTGGGAGGAATAGTGCCCCATCATTGGTGTCAGTGAGAGGAATAGTGCCCCATCATTGGTGTTGGTGGGAGGAATAGTGCCCCATTATTGGTATCAGTGGGAGAAATAATGCCCCATCATTGCTATCAGTGAGAAGAATAGTGCCCCATCATTTCTATCAGTGGGAGGAATAGTGCCCCATCATTGGTATCAGTGGGAGGAATAGTGCCCCATCGTTGGTGTCAGTAGATGGTGTGGTGCCCCAAGGGCCAGATAAAGGTGGGCAAGGGGCCATATCCGGCCCATAGGCTGCAGTTTTGAGACCTCTGTTTTAGAGGCAAAAAGAAAAAAATCCAGACTCCCCCAATAGCAAAGTTAGAAATGTTCAATGTTTATGAGCCATAAAAATGAAAGAAATAAAGTTTCCTGAGCACGGGGGGCCCCATGATAATCTTGTATTACATCATAATCGGCAACTGTCCCGGATTTCCTGGGATAGTCACGCTTTTTTCTAAGCTGTCCCAGAATGGATGTGTCCCGGAACTGTGCCTTCCTGACACCCTCCTACATACTGTGCCCTCCTGACACCCCCCCTACATACTGTGCCCCTTGTGTTGATTATCTGTGATTTATGGCATGTTTTTTCATTATTTAAAATGTATTTTATTGAAAGTACTGATAATTACATATTTAATTCTATCAACTATTTCTACTTCCATTCTTGAGAGTAGGTGCGTAAATTGGCGCAGGCTGGTAGGGGCCCCAGCGCATAGCTACCAACTGTCCCTGATTTTGCGGGACTGTCCCTGATTTTGCGGGACTGTCCTTGATTTTGCGGGACTGTCCCTGATTTCGAGGGACTGTCCCTGATTTTGCGGGACTGTCCCTGATTTTGCGGGACTGTCCCTGATTTTGCGGGACTGTCCCTGATTTCGAGGGACTGTCCCTGATTTGGAACAAAGTCCCTCTGTCCCTCTTTCCTGGTCATTTGTCCCTCATTTCTCTCTGATCCCATATAGTTGTATATAAAACGCACTTTTTATCTTTCAGAAACTGTTTTGCCAGTGCTAAACCTTTCATCCAATTTCTAAATTGCTGCATTTATACATTTCAAAAGCCAATATAAAAGAACAGTATTGGTAATAAAAATAAAAAATAAAAATCACTTGTGGGTTTAGCTGATAATTTTGTTAATATTATATTACTCTTCTTTAATGGGGTGTGGCAGGGGGCGTGTCCTATTCCTACATACTTTTGCTTATAGGTGTCCCTCATTCCCATCTTAAAAAATTGAGGGGTATGAAGAATGTTCGGTTGCAGGCGTGGTGTCCGACAACCTGTCATTGATTCATATATTTTGCTAGCCGCGGCGGTGCGCCAACACCCCAAATTCATGCAGCCATGTGCATGAGCCCCAATGCTTGGCTCGCTATTTTCCCTCGCTAGCCGAAATTTACCACCTAAAGATTCTGCAGTGTCCAGCACTTGGTGACCTATCAGATGTCTGCATCCCCCACTACAGTCTGTGGTTCAGTCCGCCAGCCCTTATGTCACTACAGGAATCAATAATGATGGAAGGATCAGTGGATTGAACCACAGCCTGCGGCGGGGGGGTGGGGGCTCATACATCCAATTTACTAAGGAGAGTATTCATAAAGCAATGAATGGGAGCCGGTGTAATATGGATTTTTATTACTGTCAGCGAGACCAATTGACTGGGAGCCGGTAAGACTGATTGATTGGGAGTCAATAAGACCGATTGTTTGGGAGCCGGTGTAATATAGGTTTTTATTACTGACAGTAACACAATTGACTGGGAGCCAGTGCGACCGATTGATTGGGAGCCGGCCAGACCAATTGATTGGGAGCTGATGTAATATAATTTTTCTATTTTCTATTCTAAGACTGATTGATGGGGAGTCAGTAAGAGCAATTTATTGGTTGTCAGTGAGACCAATCGATTGGAAAGTGGCACAGCCGATTGATTGGGAGCAGGTAAGACCAATTTATTGGTAGTCAGTAAAACGAATCAATTGGAAAGCGGCACAACCAATTGATTGGGAGCCAGTAAGACCAATTGATTAAGAGCCAGTAAGACAGATTGATTGGGAGCCAGTAAGACCAATTGATTGGAAGCTGGTATGTCTGATTGATTGGGAGCCAGTGTGACTGATTGATTGGGAGCCAGTGTGACTGATTGATTGGGAGCCAGTGTGACTGATTGATTGGGAGCTGGTGCAACTGATTAATCGGGTACCATTAAGATCAGTTGATTTGAAGCCGGTACAACCAATTGATTGGGAGCCGGTAAGATCAATTGATTGGAAAATTTTATGACCGATTGATTGGGAGCCTTCAAGACCAATTGATTGGGAGCCGGTGTGACTGATTGAGCTGGTGTAATATAGGTTTTTATTACTGCTGGTAAGACCGATTGATTGGGAGCCGGTAATACCAATTAATTGCGAGTCAATAAGATCAATCAATTGTTAGGCAATAAGACCAATTGATTTAGGAGCTGGTGTGACTGATTGATTGGGAGCCGGTGTAATATAGGTTTTTATTACTACTGGTAAGACCGATTTATTGGAAGCCTGTAAGACCAATTGATTGGGAGCCGGTACAAACAACTAATTGGGAGTCAATAAGACTGATTGATTGGGAGCCAGCAAGACCAATTTATTAAGTAGGTAAGATCGATTGATTGGGAGCCAGTTTAATATAGGTTTTTACTACTGCTGGTAAGACTGATTGATTGGGAGCCTGTAAGACCAATTGATTGGGAGCTGGTACGACTGACTAATTGGTAGCCAGTAAGACTGATTGATTGAAAATAGGTAAGATCAATTGATTGGAAAATGGAATGATTGATTGATTGGGAGCCAGCTAGTCCGATTGATTGGGAGACAGTGTGACTGATTGATCGGGAGCTGGTGTAATATAGGTTTTTATTACTGCCGGTAAGACCGATTTGGAATGGGAGCCTATTAGACCATCTAATTGAGAGTCAGTAAGATCAATTGATTGGTAGGCAGTAAGACCAATTGATTGGGAGCCGGT
The DNA here is from genome assembly GCA_037952925.1 of Lithobates clamitans. NCBI lineage: Eukaryota > Metazoa > Chordata > Amphibia > Anura > Ranidae > Lithobates > Lithobates clamitans. The sequence goes on along the minus strand of JBBGZY010001020.1, from coordinate 31,316 downwards.
ATGACCAACTAATTTGAAGTCAGTAAGGCCAATTGATTGGGAGTTAGTAAAATAAAATAGTTCGATCATGGCTTGATCTAGGTTAGTGTTGGGGTCAGTGTTAAGCACCTTCCAGACCTGCATCCAGGGAGCAGTAAAAATAGTCAGTTGATCCACGTTTTTAACAACCCCTCCCAACTGGCCACCTACAAGCAGACATGGTACACCTTGGATGGGTACACATTGCCGCAGCCGTGATGCCTTGCATTGCAATGTGGCAGTGTGTTCAAGGCACTTCAACGCCCTGCAAGGCAAGGTGCTTCAACGCCCTGCAGGGCAAGGTGCTTCAACGCCCTGCAGGGCAAGGTGCTTCAACGCCCTGCAAGGTGAGGCGCTTCAACGCCCTGCAAGGTGAGGCGCTTCAACACCCTGCAAGGTGAGGCGCTTCAACACCCTGCAAGGTGAGGTGCTTCAACACCCTGCAAGGTAAGGCACTTCAATGCCCTCCAAGGTTAGGCGCTTCAACGCCCTGCAAGGTGAGGCGCTTCAATGCCTTGCAAGGTGAGGCGCTTCAACGCCCTGCAAGGTGAGGTGCTTCAACGCCCTGCAAGGTGAGGTGCTTTAACACCCTGCAAGGCAAGGCACTTCAACGCCCTGCAAGGTGAGGTGCTTCAATACCCTGCAAGGTAAGGAGCTTCAAAGCCCTGCAAGATAAGGCGCTTCAACGCCCCTGCAAGGTGAGGCGCTTCAACGCCCTGCAAGGTGAGGCGCTTCAATGTCCTGCAAGGTGAGGCGCTTCAACGTCCTGCAAGGTAAGGCGCTTCAACGCCCTGCAAGGTGAGGCGCTTCAACGCCCTGCAAGGTGAGGCGCTTCAACGCCCTGCAAGGTGAGGCGCTTCAACGCCCTGCAAGGTGAGGCGCTTCAACACCCTGCAAGGTGAGGTGCTTCAACACCCTGCAAGGCAAGACACTTCAACGCCCTGCAAGGTGAGGTGCTTCAACACCCTGCAAGGTAAGGAGCTTCAAAGCCCTGCAAGATAAGGCACTTCAACTCCCTGCAAGGTAAGGTGCTTCAACGCCCTGCAAGGTGAGGTGCTTCAACACCCTGCAAGGTAAGGTGCTTCAATGCCCTGCAAGGCAAGGCCCTTCAACGTCCTGCAAAGAAGTAAATAAGCCCCAATTACAAAAGGATGGCTGGTGTCTGTAACTGGATGGTGAAATGCATCTTGCAGGGGGTGCAGACGTTAAATCTTCATCGTTGTAAACGCATATTTCATTTCGTACCGCGGGGAATATAAGGCGGGCGATGATTATAAAAAGTGAAATGTAATTTTTTTCGGCGGATCTTATCTGCCTGGAGGGCGGCTTCAAGGTTAATCAGCAGTGAAGGAGGCTCAGCCAGTGTATGGAGGAGGGGAGATCGCTTCCTTGACTTAGGGCAGATAAGGACTTTCAAGCATTCATCACACATCAGAGCAACGCATGGAAAGGGAACGTTTATAAGTGCAGACCAAAAAAAAAAAAAAAGATTTTGCATAAATTTGCCTTAAAGTGGAACTCTGGGTAAAATAAAAAATGACTGTCAGTAGCATTAAGGCTCCTTTCACACTATGGAGGTGCCACCAAGAGCGCACCTTTTGACCCCCCATAACTTCTAGGACAGTACAAACACCCCACAATGACCCATTTTTTGGCAAACACGGTGCTTGATAATGGCGCACTTCATACTGCTTGATGATCCTGCCGGGGTATCCCTTATTTTTTCACTCCCTGTATCAGGGTGTGGGAGATTATTCTTTTTGTTTACAAGTATCAGGTGCTTTCCTTCCAATGCTGATATGTTGCCTTTATCCACAGTTGGAGGCATTACTGTATGATATTTGTGAGCAGTGGTGGCTAGTGCTCCATTTTTTGGGGGGCGGAAAAACCAATCTACAACCCCATACCCCATCTAGGTCGTGGGGGGCAGCGCTTCCTCCTTGTCGGCTTCACCCTGCATCTCCTCCTCTTCGGCTTCACGGTGGTTCCCCCGCGTCTCCTCCTCCTCGGCTTCACGGTGGCTTCACGGTGGCTTCCCTTGCGTCTCCTCCTCCTCGGCTTCACGGCAGCTTCCCTACGTCTCCTCCTCCTTGGCTTCACGGCGGCTTCCCTATGTCCCCTCCTCCTCAGCTTCACAGCAGCTTCCCTGCATCTCCTCGGCTTCAGGGCGGCTTCCTTATGTCTCTTCCTCCTTGGCTTCACGGCGCCTTCCCTGCATCTTCTCCTTGGCTCCATGGTGGCTTCCCCTGCATCTTCTCCTTGGCTTCACAATGGCTTTCCTACGTCTCTCCTCCTCGGCTTCACGGCAGCTTCACTGTGGCTTCCCTATGTCTCCTCCTCCTTGGCTTCATGGTGGCTTCCCTGCATCTCCTCCTCTTCGGCTTCACAGTGGCTTTCCTACGTCTCCTCCTCCTCGGCTTCACGGCGGCTTCCCTGCATCTCCTCCTCCTTGGCTTCACGGCGGTTTCCCTATGTCTCCTCCTCCTCAGCTTCACGGTGGCTTCCCTGCATCTCCTCCTCCTTGGCTTTACGGCCGCTTCCCAACGTCTCCTCCTCCTCGGCTTCACGGCCGCCTCCCTACGTCTCCTCCTCCTCGGCTTCACAGCGGCTTCCCTGCATCTCCTTCTCCTCGGCTTCACGTTTCCTACGTCTCCTCCCCCTCGGCTTCACGGGGGCTTCCCTGCATCTCCTCGGCTTCATGGTGGCTTCACTGCATCTCCTCCTCCTCAGATTAACAGCGGCTTCCCTGCATCTGCTCCTCCTCAGTTTCATGGCGGCTTCCCTACGTCACCTCCTTCTTGGCTTTACGGCCGCTTCCCAACGTCTCCTCCTCCTCGGCTTCACGGCCGCCTCCCTACGTCTCCTCCTCCTCGGCTTCACAGCGGCTTCCCTGCATCTCCTTCTCCTCGGCTTCACCTTTCCTACGTCTCCTCCCCCTCGGCTTCACGGCGGCTTCCCTGCATCTCCTCGGCTTCATGGTGGCTTCACTGCATCTCCTCCTCCTCAGATTAACGGCGGCTTCCCTGCATCTCCTCCTCCTCAGTTTCATGGCGGCTTCCCTACGTCACCTCCTTCTTGGTTTCGCGGCGGCTTCCCTGCATCTCCTTCTCCTCGGCTTCATGGCGGCTTCCGTACGTCTTCTCCTCGGCTTCATGGCGGCTTCCCCTGTGTCTCCTCCTCAGCTTCACGGCAACTTCCCCTGCATCTCCTCCTCCTCGGCTGCACAACAGCTTCCCTACGTCTCCTCCTCCTCGGCTTCACGGCAGCTTCCCTGCATCTCCTCCTCCTCGGCTTCATGGCGGCTTCCCCTGCATCTCCTCCTCCTCAGCTGCACAACGGCTTCCCTACATCTCCTCCTCCTTGGCTTCATGGCAGCTTCCCTGCATCTCCTCCTCCTCGGCTTCATGGCGGCTTCTCCTCGGCTTCACGGCAGCTTCCCTGCATCTCCTTCTCTTCAGCTTCATGGCGGCTTCCCCTGTGTCTCCTCCTCAGCTTCACGGCAACTTCCCCTGCATCTCCTCCTCCTCGGCTGCACAACGGCTTCCCTACATCTCCTCCTCCTCGGCTTCACGGCAGCTTCCCTGGATCTCCTCCTCCTCGGCTTCATGGTGGCTTCTCTGCGTCTCCTCCTCCTCAGCTTCATGGCAGCTTCCCCTGCATCTCCTCCTCCTCGGCTGCACAACGGCTTCCCTACGTCTCCTCCTCCTTGGCTTCATGGCAGCTTCCCTGCATCTCCTCCTCCTCGGCTTCATGGCGGCTTCCCCTGCATCTCCTTCTCCTCAGCTTCATGGCGGCTTCCCCTGCATCTCCTCCTCAGCTTCATGGCAGCTTACCTGCATCTCCTCCTCCTCCTTGGCTTCACAGCGGCTTCCCTGCGTATCCTCCTCGGCGGCCAATAAGATTGCTTCTCCTCTCAGGCCAGTTGGGTCTCAGTACCCGCTTCCTGATTGGACGGGAGGAGAATCAGGAAGACAATATTGATTACCAAGTGGGCCAAGGGCGCAGTGCTCTGTGCCCCGAACCCACCCTTTTTTTAAGCCAATTAGATCCTCTGGCTCTAATCATGTGCTTCAAAAAAAAAAAACTCCCCACTGGAATGAGTCCGTCACCCTGCGTGTAAATTAGGGGCCGGACGCATGGCTGAGCCGCCACTGTTGGGGAGTTGGCTTGGGGGTTGTCTTATACACAAGTCTAAATACAACTGTCCAAACTGGAATAAGACAGTCTCGCATCCAGAGCTGCATAATGCAACATGCACGTGTCTGATCTGATTACCTGGCCACGCCTTTGTGGACAGGACTCCGTGGCAAAACAGCATCTTTAGTTAAGTATTCTTGTCATATTTTCTTGATCTTTATCTGTATCTTTCACTACTTTTAATGAATGTTATACTTTTAAGTTTTTGTGTGATCTGTCTTTGCACATATGGAACACAACCCAAAAAACAGGGTGACAGCACTGTTGACTCTGCAGTGAAATCACACAGCAGTGTTGTCACTATGGTTGCCACCTCATCCCTTTAAACCCAAACACATATTAATTACACAGGTTCTGTGGCTGATTAAGGTGGTAATTAAACTCACTTGTTGCCTTATCTGCATTTAATTATCCTCAGAACCTGTGTAATTCAAAGGTGTTTGGGTTTAAAGGGATGAGGTGGCAACTCTAGTTGTCACCCTGTGGGCAGTCATTTTAAATGGATTTTTAAGTAAGTAACAATGAAATGATGACTCTATGGTTTGTCTTTAACCCCTTTCACCGGCACCTTCAAATACTGAACACTATCATACCAGGTATTACCCCCAGGCTGGGACAAGGTCTTTTAGCACCCAGAGGAAAAGGCCAAAGATCACCCCATCCAATGGGCTGTACACTACTTGAGCAGCACGGGTTTCAGGTTCTGCCTCTTTGGCGCCCTCTTATGGCCGATATCGCCGAAGCCGCTGCCTCTTCTTCCTACCCCTCAGCCCAGCCCTAATTACTCCACACAGTCACCAATATACAATATTTTCTCATTATAGGGGGCCTATTGGAAGTAGCAAATAGAGTGAATAATAAAAAAATGGTTTGAACCTTTAAAATGGACTTCTCAGTAATTCTACATATACAGTATAAACTCTTGGCACAACACAATATATAGAAACAGGATCATTTTTTGGAAACGCTCCGTCTTTTATCATTAAAAAGCCATTCCTGAGCTCCAGTTCAGTGACTTTGCCTAGGCTGAGATGATGTCATCAGTCTGCTGCAGGCAGGAGGAAGCATTTCCTCATTACTCGGTAATCAGACTGTACATTGTAACATTGCAGCAAATCACAAGGTGAGAGGCTGTACCTGATGTCAGATATTTGAGGACACAGCCACAGCCAAGTCTGCTGTGGGCAGGGGAAAACAGTTCCTCAGTCTCCTCATCCCCAGTGATCAGGCTATACATTGCAACTTTGTAGCAAGTCACACGGTGAGAGGTTGCACCCGATGTCAGACATTTGTGAACACAGCCAACAAGTCTGCTGCAGGCTGGGGGAAAAACGTCCTCAGTCTCCTCGTCCCCAGTGATCAGGCTATACATTGCAACTTTGTAGCAAGTCACAAGGTGAGAGGTTGCACCCGATGTCAGACATTTGTGAACACAGCCACCAAGTCTGCTGCAGGCTTGGGGAAGCATTTCCTCAGTCTCCTTATCCCCAGTGATCAGGCTATACATTGCAACTTTGTAGCAAGTCACAAGGTGAGAGGTTGCACCCGATGTCAGACATTTGTGAACACAGCCACCAAGTCTGCTGCAGGCTTGAGAAAACAGTTCCCCATTCTCCTTATCCCCAGTGATCAGGCTATACATTGCAACTTTGTAGCAAGTCACAAGGTGAGAGGTTGCAGCTGATGTCAGACATTTGCAGGTTGGGAAAGCATTTCCTCAGTCTCCTTGTCCCCAGTCATCAGACTATACATTGCAACTTTGTGTCAGGTCACAAGGTGCGAGGCTGCACTCGATGTCAGACATTTGTGAACACAGCCACCAAGTCTGCTGCAGGCTTGGGGAAGCATTTCCTCGGTCTCCTCATCCCCAGTAATCAAGCTACACATTGTAACTTTGTATCAAGTCACAAGGTAAGAGGCTGCGGCTGATGGCAGACATTGGTGAATGCAGCCAACAAGTCTGCTGCAGGCCGCAGAAACCATTTCCTCCGTCTCCTCTAGCTCGGGGATTCAACTGCAACATTGGGAGAGGCCGCTGCAGGGACTAATCTGTGTCAGACATTTGTGAACACAGCCAAGAACTGGACAGGCACCAGGATTTGCATAGCTGTGCTGGCACCCTAGTCCTGGAAGTAGGTGGTGAAGCTGGATGATGCCCAAACAAAGATGGCTCTGTCCTGGAGGGAGAAGCAGATGAAGGCATTGTCAGCAGGGCTTGGGACAAGAGGTGGGCAGGAAGGGAAGCTGCCCTGGGCGCCATGGCTTATTTCAGGGTTGGGGGCGCCCTCACCCTAACCCTAAAGCAAGGGGAAGGGGGGGGGGCACAGTTTGGCATCTTTGCCCTGGGCGCTGGATGAACTTGTCCCGGCACTGATTGTCAGGGCGAGTGCTGTGAAAGGTAATAAACACCCGACACTTTGCTTGGCAAGCAGCACTTAACATGAAAACATACAGTATATCTGATGACAGGTCTACTCTAAATATAACCTCTGCTCTAAATAGGCCTCGGCAATACCGGAACGAGACCAACACGGTGCCCCCCCCGGAGGGAGGATAAGTGAAGGGTTACCATCACCCACTGTGCTGTTTGGTTGGAATTAGAGCAGCCGGGGAGGTACGCGGGAGCCAAGGGCGCCGCATCTGCTGGAGGATTCACAGCCAGCGCCGGTCACGGCGACACCGCGCTGCTCCCTGTCTGAGCTCATCAAGTGTGTAATTGCTGATAGGGCTCGGAGGGAGAGCTCACAAACGGCGCTGGATATTGTTTTTGATGTTGCCACGGCAGGCGCAGGGGACTTGTGCGTACGAACAGACGAGACCAGAGATCCATCTGGCGTGGAAGGGACGACATTGTCCCCGAGTGCACAACGTTCCCATGTTTTAGTCACGCGGAGCGTCGTTGCCAGATAAGATAATTGAAGCCGCTTCTCGTTCTGTGCACCCGGCTCCAATTCCAGCTCGTACACGCGATACGTTGGAAGAGATCGATTGTAGAGACGTTCGCTGGTCCACCTCGATTTGAGTCAGTCCGTTATTGTCCATGGGTGATCAAATACCCTCCAAAGTCAATCCAGGCCTCTGAGGATGGGGCGATTCAAGATTGAAGGGCATTGGATCTGTGGTCTTGCGTGTTCGTTAACTAATGCCACGTACACACGAGCGGACTTTACGGCAGACTTTGTCCGGCAGACTTTTCGACGTACTTTACGACGGACTTTCTGAATGAACGGACTTGCCTACACACAATCCACCAAAGTCCGTCGAATTCGTACGTGATGACGTACACCCAGACTAAAACAAGGAAGTTCATAGCCAGTAGCCAATAGCTGCCCTAGCGTGGCTTTATGTCCGTCGGACTAGCATACAGATGGCGGACTTTTCGACCGGACTCGATTTCGACGGATTAATTTAAAACATGTTTCAAATCTAAGTCCGTCCAACTTTTGAGAAAACAAAGTCCGCTGGAGCCCACACACGATCGAATTGTCCGACCAAATCCCGTCCGCAGGGCAAAGTCTGCCGTAAAGTCCGACCGTGTGTACGCGGCATTAGAATTAGGGTTGTCCATCATGTTGCTAAAACATGGCAAACAGAATAGAGTTGAGAAGGCTTAGAAGATCGGTCAGGTTTTTACTTCATCATTTGAATATGATGGCGTTAATTTTAATTAGACCTGAGTACCCTTTTAATTTTCCATTTACTCCCACCTATCAGAACCATTTATTGGGGAGCTGAGCACAGAGAACTGATTTGGAGTCTTCTATCTAATTATCTGAGATGATCGCTTGATGAAAGAGCTTTTAATTGATGCACAATAGTCTAAAACCGACCTGAAATATTGGTAAAGCTGTCTGTAATGGGGCTCCTCTGACACTCCATGATGTCTTATCCTCAGTGGCATCTTCATCAAACCTCTGACTCCTAATCCCCTCCTCTGCTACTCTCCTGAACCCTATTATGTCCCAGCCAAGAACAAGAGATATATCCTCTCCTCCTCTCCTAAACCCAACTGTGTCCGAGCAGGAAACCAGAGATATATCTTCTCCTCCTCTCCTCAACCCATCCAGGAACCAGAAACATATCTTCTCCTTACCTGAACCCCACAATGTCCCAGCTAAGAACCAGACAGATATCTTTCTCTCCTCTCCAGAAACCCATTGTGTGCGATCCAGGAACCAGAGACATATCTTCTCCCTTCCCAAACCCCATTGTGTCCCAGCTAGGGAACAGAGAGATATTTTCTCCTCCGTTCCTGAACCCCATTGTGTCCCATCCGGGAACCAGAGACATATCTTCCCCTCCTCTGTTGAGCGCCACAATGTCCCAGTCAAGAACCAGAGACATATCTTTCCCTCTCCTGAACCCCACTGTCTCTCATCCAGGAACCAGAGACAGATCTTCCCATCTCCTAAAACCCACTGTGTCCCAGCCAGGGACCAGAGATATATCTTCCTCTCCTTTCCTGAACCCCACTGTGTCCCATCAAGGAACCATATCTTCTCTTTTCCTGAACCCAATTGTGTCCCAGCCAGGAGCCAGAGACATATCTTATCCTCCTCTCCTTAACCCCACTGTGTCCCAGCCAGGAACCAGAGACATATCTTCTCCTTTCCTGAACCCAATTGTTTCCCAGCCAGGAACCAGAGAGATAATCTTCTCCTTTCCTGAACCCCATTGTCTCCCATCCAGGCACCAGAAAGATGTCTTCTCTTTTCCTGAACCCAAGTGTGTCCTAGCCAGGAACCAGAGATATGTCTTCTCCTTTCCTGAACCCCACTATGTTCCAGCCAGGAACCAGAGAGATATCTTCTCCTTTCCTGAACCCCATTGTCTCCCATCCAGGCACCAGAAAGAAGTCTTCTCTTTTCCTGAACCCAAGTGTGTCCCAGCCAGGAACCAGAGAGATATCTTCTCCTTTCCTGAACCCCACTGTGTCCCATCTGGGCACCAGAGAGCTATTGTCTCCCTTCCTAAACCCCACTGTGTCCCAGCCAGGAACCAAAGACATATCTTCTCCTTTCCTGAACCCCACTGTATCCCATCGGGGCACCAGAGAGATATTGTCTCATTTCCTGAACCCCACTGTGTCCCAGCCAGGAACCAGAGACATATCTTCTCCTTTACTGAACCTCACTGTGTCCCAGCCAGGAACCAGAGACATATCTTCTCCTTTCCTGAACCCCACTGTGTCCCAGCCAAGAACCAGAGACATATCTTCTCCTTTCCTGAACCCCACTGTGTCCCATCCGGGCACCAAATAGATATCGTCTCCTTTCCTGAACCCCACTGTGTCCCAGCCAGGAGCCAGAGAGATATCTTCTCCTTTCCTGAACCCCACTGTGTCCCAGCCAGGAACCAGAGACATATCTTCTCCTTTCCTGAACCCCACTGTGTCCCAGCCAAGAACCAGATACATATCTTCTCCTTTCCTGAACCCCACTGTGTCCCAGCCATGAACCAGATACATATCTTCTCCTCCTTTCCTGAACCCCACTGTGTCCCATCCAGGAACCAGAGACATACCTTCTCCTTTCCTGAACCCACTGTGTCCCCATCCAGGAACCAGATTGATATCTTCTCTTTTCCTGAACCTCATTGTGCCCCAGCCAGGAACCAGAGACGTTTCTTCCCCCTTTTCTCCTGAACCTTTGTACTGCCAAACATTACTTCCAGCCTTCATGGTGTCTGAAATGTTTTTCTCCTGTGAACATTAAATAATCCCAGAAGAAAAATGGCAGTCATCAGATATTGTCTGTTTGGACATTACAGCTGCTGTTCTATGTGCAGTGTATCTCTGCCTTTGGTCAGAGTGATGGGTATAGGGCAGCCATCCAATTGAATGGTCAGTCCGATGTGATTTAGTGCTGTAGTAGCCGCTGATATAAACGTCAACCGTCTCCAAAGTTCTATCAGTAAATTTTGCTGGTCAATGTGAGCCAGACAGGCAAACAGCTGGCTGAGCTATAAACACGCCTGCAAACATCTATAAAACATTGAGAAAGACACAAAGTAACAAATGTGACAGAATCATCCCACAAAAGAAGTATCTGGATCAAACGCCTATAAATCTAATCCCACCCAAATCTCCCTCAGGCTTCCTCTGTGTATGGAGGCTCCTGCTTGTGTAACATCCACTATACCATGTGCATTGTGCATTGACCGCCGTTTTCCGATTTACCATCGAGGTCTGAAATGTGTCTCCATTTTTGTTGACCTTTGAGCTCTCATTTCTTCCCTTTTCCTCCATTGCTTTTGCTTTCCTTCCTATCTCTTCCCTCTCCTGTTTTTCTTTCTTTCTATTCTCACCTTCCTTTCCTTTCTTCTCCTCCTCCTTTCCCTTCCTCTAGCTTTTCTTCCCTCCCTGTTCTTTCCTTTTCTTTCCTTCCCCTTCCTCCCCTACTTACCTTTCCATCATCTTCCATTCCGTCCCTTCTTTTCCTTTACTTTCCCTACCTTCCCTTACTTTAATTTCCCTGCCCTACCTTTCATCCTATTCTTCCTTTTCCTCCCCCCCCCCTTCTCTTTTGGATCCCTTCACTTCCTTCCAACCCTCCTTCCTTTCGTCTATTTCCTTCCTTTCGCTTCCCTCTCTCTCTCACTCTCCTCTTCATTTCAGATCATTTTTTTGTCTTCTCCACCTTTCATTTCCAATTGTCCCATTTCCTTTCTTTCCCTTCCCATTCTCTCTTTTTTTATTTTGCCTTCCATTTACTTCCCTTCCTTATCCTTTCCTTTTCTTGCCTCTCCTTTTTTCTCCTTCCTCTCCTTCCATCACGTTCCTTTACTTCCTCCTTCATTTTTTCAATATCTCTCCTTCTTTTCCTTCCCTCTCCTCCTTGCCTTTCTTTCGCCTTCCCTCCCCTTTCCCCCCCCCCCCCCATCCTATTCCCCTTCCCTTCTTTTCCTTTTCTTCCCTTCCCTTTGATCCTCTTTCCTTCCATTCTCTTTCTTTCCTTTCCTTCTCCTCCATTCCTCTCCACTTCTCTCTTTCCTTCCCTTCTATTCCCCTTCTCTCCTTACCTTTCATTTCCCTGCCCTTCCTTCCTTTATTTTGCCTTTCCCCTCCTCCTCTCTTCTTGACCCCCCCCCCCCCCCTTCTTCCTCTTCCTCTCCTCCACTGCTCTTTTTGTTTCAGTTCATTTCAGTTCCTTCCAACACCCTTCCTGTCCCCTATTTCATTCCTTTTCTTTCTCTATCCTCTTCCCTTCCTATCATTTTCATGTCTCTACTTCCCTTCAATTCCTTGTGTCACATTTCTCTTTCCTTTCTTTCCTTTTCCTTTCTCTCTTTTCTTTATTTTGCTTTCCATTTATTTTCCTTCCCTTCCTTACCCTTCCATTTCCACCTTCCTTCTCTTCGCTTCTCTTCTCTTCCCTACTCTTCCATTTCTACCTTCTCTTCTCTTCTCCTTCTCTTCCCTACCCTTCCATTTCTACCTTCTCTTCTCTTACCCTTCCATTTCTACCTTCTCTTCTCTTCTCTTTCTCTTCTCTCTCTTCTCTTCTCTTCTCTTCTCTTCTCTTCTCTTCTCTTCTCTTTCTCTTCTCTTCCCTTTCTCTTCCCTTCTCTTCTCTTCCCTTCTCTACCCTACCCTACCCTACTCTTCCTTACCCTTCCATTTCTACCTTTTCTTCTCTTCGCTTCTCTTGTCTTCCTTACCCTTCCATTTCTACCTTCCTCCTTCCTTTCCCGTCTCCTCCCATCCTTCCCTTCATTTTCTTGTGTCCCACTTCCCTTTCCTTTCTTCCCCTTCCCTTCCCCTTCCCTTCCCTTCCCTTCCCTTCCCTTCCCTTCTCCTTCCCTTCTCTTCTCTTCTCTTCTCTTCTCTTCTCTTCTCTTCTCTTCTCTTCTCTTCTCTTCTCTTCTCTTCTCTTCTCTTCTCTTCTCTTCTCTTCCCTATCCTTCCATTTCTATCTTCTCTTCTCTTCTATTCTCTTCTCTTCTCTACCCTTCCATTTCTACCTTCCCTTCTCTTGTCTTCCTACCCTTCCATTTCTACCTTCCCTTCCTTCCTTTCCCTTCTCCTCCCTTCCTTCCCTTCATTTTCTTGTGTCCCACTTCCCTTTCCTTTCTTCCCCTTCCCTTCTCTTCCTCTCTTCTCTTCTCTTCTCTTCTCTTCTCTTCTCTTCTCTTCTCTTCTCTTCTCTTCTCTTCTCTTCTCTTCTCTTCTCTTCTCTTCTCTTCTCTTCTCTTCTCTTCTCTCTCTCTCCCTTCTTTAGTTTCCCTTCCTTCCTTTCCCTTCTCTTCCCTTCCTTCCTTCCCTTAATTTTCTTGTGTCCCACTTCCCTTTCCTTTCTTTCCCTTCCCTTCTCTCTTTTATTTTGCTATCCATTTATTTCCCTTCCCTTCCTTACCCTTCCATTTTACCTTCCTTTCCCCTTCTCTTTCTTTCCCTCCCTCCCTCCCCTGCCCTACCTTACCTGCCCCTACCCTACCCTACCCTTTCCTTCCTTTCCCTTCTCTTCTCCTCTTCTCTTCTCTTCCCTTCCTTAACCTTCCATTTCTACCTTCCCTTCCATCTTTACCTTTCCTTTCCATTACAGTCCCCTTCCTTCCCTTCCCTAGCCTTCCCCCTCCTTTTCTACATTTCTACCTTTCATCCTTTCCCTTCCCTTCCCCCCTCATTCCTACATTTCACTCCTGTTTTTCTTCTTTCACTTTCACATTCTTTCCTTCCTCTTCCCGCCTTCCCTTCCTTTCCTTTCCCTTCCCTTCCCTACCCTTCCCTTCCCTTCCCTCACCTTCCTTTCCCTTCTTTTTTCTTTCTTTTCTTATCCCTTCTTTTCTAAGTGGTGAACTATATGAAAGAGATCCCACTGTGGATAATATATACCTGAGTGTTCCTGGTGCCTGAGTTTCAACCTGAAATTTAAATATCCAGTTATACCTGCAAGACTTGTGCTTCTGGATTCAGCTTCAGGTCCAGCATTGATTGCCAGCTCTAGTTCCCGAGTCTCCTTTTATACATTAGATCATTCGATTGGACCAACCATTAGGTATACTTTGATGTTTAATGTCTTCATGCTAGGTAATGTGTCAGCCTAACAGTTCTAGGTATTGATTACCTCAACAGGAGGACGGAACCAAATTTTGTTCAGACACAATCCTGGATCTTCCTGCACTGAGCTGGATTTACACAGTCATTGTAAAACCCTGGTTTCTGTGCACTTCTTGGCTGTGTTCACAAATGTCTGACACAGATCAGCCCCTGCTGAGTTACAGACAGGTCCACTTTAACCTCAAGCTATCAGTTTTTTTGTTTTTTTTTGTGGCTGTTCCTTTTAGAAGCTGTGACTGATTGCTCAGTAGCACTTCTATTGGACTGAATTTGAATCTTTCTCCCCATTTTTTTTTTCCCACAAGTCAAACATGTGTGGCCTTTTTTTTTGCAATGAGTGTAAAGAGTTCTGTAATAATTAAGATAGATGAAGACTCCCGCCCAACTGGCTCTATGGGCCGGAGAAGAGATTTGTTAGTTTTCTTTTTGCTGATGCGTCTTTCACGTCTAATCTCCGCGAGCCGTGAACGGCCCCATTCATGGCGCGGGGGTCCTTCACCAGAATCATTTTAATGCATCAAGTCATTCATCACTGGGAAAGGGGGGGGGGGGATTTCGCCCTGCACCTGGCATTGTCTGCATTCCTCAAAAAAAAAAAAAAAAAAAAATTCCAGACCCCCAAAAACGATCGCCCTGCGTCGGCTTGACCGAAAATCCGTTAAGCTTGGAGAGGGTCTTAATGGGCGCTGTTGAATTAAGTCGTTTGTGCCAGCTTTCCCTCCATTAATTGGCCCCCCGGGGCTCCCTAAAAACCTTTTGTTAATGGCCAAGGGGATTTACATTCCCGGCATTTTCGGAACAATCTTCTCCTGGGAAAAAAAAATCCCTGCTCCCTCGTACAGTCATTAATTTTCCTGCGGCGCGTTGTGGGATCTGGAGTGGGGAAGAGGAGTGTTTTGATTGGGGATAAGTGTTTAGAAATAATTCTTTCACCGTCTTCGTCTTCTCTACAGTAAACAAGCTTCAGTCCGACCGGATGCTCGCCATCCTGGAACGACCCGCCGCTTCGTTTTTTTAGATTTTTTTTTTGTTTTTTTATTTCCCCTGCTTCGGCCGCTGTGGGAAAGTTTGTTTTCGTCTCCAGAAAGTTTAAAATTTCATCGTTAATGCGATGGAAAAAAATTAAGCGCGGAGCACATCTGTTATCCCGCCGGTGATGAATGTGCCCAAGAACGTATATATTCTGTGCGAAATACCGCGGCGGCGTCAATGAGTGGTCCTGGATTTTCTGTGGATGTTACAAAATATTTAAATTCTTTATTTTTTTTTTTGTTTTACTGTGCCGACTAATTGCAAAGTGGTGACTTGTTCAATCCTCGGGTTTTGGGTTAGGAGCAAAATTATTTTATGAATTTGCTGAGAACCAAATAATTCTACATAAGAAAGAATGTGGGCCTTCAAAGGGGACAATCTAACGTCTACATTCCATTCATACACACACCAGAAAGCCAAATTGGATAGAGTAGGGGATGTTGTAGTCAAAAGGAGGGATGACTCTGTATTAATGACCAATGTCTTTGGTTGAGATGCCCAACCAGCTCATATAGGTGTGATAGGTGTCCACCAACGTTGGGCCATGGGTTAACGGCACAAGTGGAACCTGTACAATGCCAGAGGCTGTAAATGGAAATAGAGGCAGCACTGCCAATCCCAATCCCTACTCAGATGTAAAAAGTTTCTTTTAGCTGACTTAGAAAACTCAGGAACCTAAGTGTCAAAGGTGTCCACCAACGTTGGGCCATGTGGTACACATGGTGATGAGAATGTTATAGGGGCCCGAGAGGAGCAGTACTGTGTGACGGAGCAAGTAGACAACGCAAACCGTACCACGCCAGAGGCTGTAAATGGAAATAGAGGCAGCACTGCCAATCCCAATCCCTACCCAGATGTAAAAAGTTTCCTTTAACCGTCTTAGAAAAATCAGAAGAACCTAGGTGTCATAAGTGTCCACCAACGTTGGGCCATGGGGTAACTGTAAAAACCAAAAACTGTACCATGCCAGAGGCTGTAAATGGAAATAGAGGCAGCACTGCCAATCCCAATCCCTACCCAGATGTAAAAAGTTTCCTTTAACCGTCTTAGAAAAATCAGAAGAACCTAGGTGTCATAAGTGTGCACCAACGTTGGGCCATGGGGTAACTGTAAAAACCAAAAACTGTACCATGCCAGAGGCTGTAAATGGAAATAGAGGCAGCACTGCCAATCCCAATCCCTACTCAGATGTAAAAAGTTTCTTTTAGCTGACTTAGAAAACTCAGGAACCTAGGCGTCATAAGTGTCCACCAACGTTGGGCCATGGGGTAACTGTAAAAACCAAAAACTGTACCATGCCAGAGTCTGTAAATGGAAATAGAGGCAGCACTGCCAATCCCAATCCCTACCCAGAAGTAAAAGGTTTCCTTTAGTCGTCTTAGAAAACTCAGAAGAACCTAGGTGTCATAAGTGTCCACCAACGTTGGGCCATGGGGTAACTGTAAAAACCAAAAACTGTACCATGCCAGAGGCTGTAAATGGAAATAGAGGCAGCACTGTCAATCCCAATCCCTACCCAGATGTAAAAGCTTTCCTTTAGCCGTCTTAGAAAACTCAGTAGAACCTAGGTGTCATAAGTGTCCACCAACGTTGGGCCATGTGGTACACATGGTAATGGGAATGTTATAGGGGCCCGGGAGGTGCAGTACTGTGTAAGGGAGCGAGTAGACAACTCTAGCCGTACCATGCCAGAGGTTGTAAATGGAAATAGAGGTAGCACTGCCAATCCCAATCCCTACTCAGATGTAAAAAGTTTCTTTTAGCTGACTTAGAAAACTCAGGAACCTAGGCGTCATAAGTGTCCACCAATGTTGGGCCATGGGGTAACTGTAAAAACCAAAAACTGTACCATGCCAGAGTCTGTAAATGGAAATAGAGGCAGCATGCCAATCCCAATCCCTACCCAGATGTAAAAGGTTTCCTTTAGTCGTCTTAGAAAACTCAGAAGAACCTAGGTGTCATAAGTGTCCACCAACGTTGGGCCATGGGGTAACTGTAAAAACCAAAAACTGTACCATGCCAGAGGCTGTAAATGGAAATAGAGGCAGCACTGCCAATCCCAATCCCTACCCAGATGTAAAAGCTTTCCTTTAGCCGTCTTAGAAAACTCAGTAGAACCTAGGTGTCATAAGTGTCCACCAACGTTGGGCCATGTGGTACACATGGTAATGGGAATGTTATAGGGGCCCGGGAGGTGCAGTACTGTGTAAGAGAGCAAGTAGACAACTCTAGCCGTACCATGCCAGAGGTTGTAAATGGAAATAGAGGTAGCACTGCCAATCCCAATCCCTACCCAGATGTAAAAAGTTTCCTTTAGCCTTCTTAGAAAACTCAAGGGAACCTAGGTGTCATAAGTGTCCACCAACGTCATGCCATGGGGTAACTGTACAACCAAAAACTGTACCATGCCAGAGGCTGTAAATTGAAATCTAAGCAGCACTGCCAATCCCAATCCCTAGCCAGATGTGTAAAGTTTATTTTAGCTGACTTAGAAAACTCAGGAACCTAGGTGTCAAAGATGTGCACCAACGTTGGGCCATGTGGTACACATGGTGATGGGAAGGTTTAGAGGGGCCCGGGAGGAGCAGTACTGTGTGACAGATTTAGTAGACAATGCAAAATATATTATGCCAGAGGCAGTATATGGAAACGGAGACAGCACTGCAAATCCCAATCCCTACCGACATGTAAATTTTCCTTTAGCCTTCTTAGAAAACTAAGAAGAACCTAGGTGTCCACCAAAGTTGGGCCATGTAGTACACATGGTGATAGCAAGGTTATAGGGGCCCAGTAGGAGCAGTACTGTGTGACAGAGCCTGTAGACGACGCAAACCGTACCATGCCGGAGGCTGTAAATGGAAATAGAGACAGCACTGCCAATCTCAATCCCTACCCAGATGTAAAAGGTTTCCTTTAGTCGTCTTAGAAAACTCAGAAGAACCTAGGTGTCATAAGTGTCCACCAACGTTGGGCCATGGGGTAACTGTAAAAACCAAAAACTGTACCATGCCAGAGGCTGTAAATGGAAATAGAGGCAGCACTGCCAATCCCAATCCCTACCCAGATGTAAAAGCTTTCCTTTAGCCGTCTTAGAAAACTCAGTAGAACCTAGGTGTCATAAGTGTCCACCAACGTTGGGCCATGTGGTACACATGGTAATGGGAATGTTATAGGGGCCCGGGAGGTGCAGTACTGTGTAAGAGAGCAAGTAGACAACTCTAGCCGTACCATGCCAGAGGTTGTAAATGGAAATAGAGGTAGCACTGCCAATCCCAATCCCTACCCAGATGTAAAAAGTTTCCTTTAGCCTTCTTAGAAAACTCAGGGAAACCTAGGTGTCATAAGTGTCCGCCAATGTTGGGCCATGGGGTAACTGTACAACCAAAAACTGTACCATGCCAGAGGCTGTAAATTGAAATCTAAGCAGCACTGCCAATCCCAATCCCTAGCCAGATGTGTAAAGTTTATTTTAGCTGACTTAGAAAACTCAGGAACCTAGGTGTCAAAGGTGTGCACCAACGTTGGGCCATGTGGTACACATGGTGATGGGAAGGTTAGAGGGGCCCGGGAGGAGCAGTACTGTGTGACAGATTTAGTAGACAATGTTAAATATATCATGCCAGAGGCAGTATATGGAAACGGAGACAGCACTGCAAATCCCAATCCCTACCGACATGTAAAAGTTTCCTTTAGCCTTCTTAGAAAACTAAGAAGAACCTAGGTGTCCACCAACGTTGAGCCATGTGGTACACATGGTGATGGCAATGTTATAGGGGCCCAGGAGGAGCAGTACTGTATGACAGAGCATGTAGACAATGCAATCCGTACCATGCCGGAGGCTGTAAATGGAAAAAGAGGCAGCATTGCACAACCCAAACCCTACCGACATGTAAAAGTTTCCTTTAGCCTTTTTAGATAACTAAGAGGAACCTAAGTGTCCACCAACGTTGGACCTTGTGGTACACATGGTGATGGCAATGTTATAGGGGCCCAGGAGGAGCAGTACTGTATGACAGAGCATGCAGACAACGCAAACCATACCATGCCGGAGGCTGTAAATGGAAAAAGAGGCAGCATTGCACATCCCAATTCCTACCGAGATGTAAAACGTTTTCATATAGCCTTCTTAGATAACACAGGGGAACCTACAGTAGGTGTCATAGGTGTCCACCAACGTTGGACCATGTGATACACATGGTAATGGCAATATTATAGGGGCCTGGTAGGAGCAGTACTGTGTGACAGAGCATGTAGACAATTCAAACCATAACATGCCAGAGTCTGTATGTGGAAATGGAGGCAGCACCATCTTGGAAAACTCAGGCGAACATAGGTATGATAGGTGTCCACCAATGTTGGGCCATGGGGTACACAAAAACTGATTGGATAGAGAGTGCAAAAGAAGGCCCCACAATGAGAACATACATACTCCAAGTAGAAGGTGCTCTTAGTATGGATTGAACCCATGACCCCGGTACTGCACAGCTACATACTGAGGCACCATGCTGCCCAAGGCTGAGGTTCTAACCCTTCTCCATTTTTGGCTGGAGTTTCAGGTTAAAGAAAAAATCATCAAAGCATTGTTTTAGTCTAAAGTTTACATATAATAAAACTATCTTAAAAATCTTCAATTTCTATTGAACTTCCTGTTTTTTGCTTTTAGTAAAAGCCTCCTCCTGGACATCCAGTATCATTCAACCTAGAATACTGAGGACATACTGTGAGTACAGGACAGAACAAACAAAATTACCTCAGTCTTTTGGTTTGAATAATATCCAGGATCATTCAACCAAGAAGAATGAAGACATACTTTGAGTACAGAGTAGAACAGACAAGATGTCTTCAGTTTTTTTGGTTTGAATAATATCCAGTATCATTCATACAAGAAGACTGAAGACATACTGTGAGTACAGGGTGGAACAGACAAGATGTCCTCAGTCTTTTGGTTTAAAAAATATCCAAGATCATTTGACCTAGAAGACTGAATACATAATGTGACTACAGGGTGGACCAGAAAGATGTGCTCAGTTTTCTGGTTTAAATGACATCCAATATCATTTAACTCAGAAGACAGGACACACAGCGAGTACAGGGCAGAACAGACAAGACGGCTTCCGTCTTCTGGTTTGATTGACATCCAGTATCATTCAACCTAGAAAACTGAGAACATACTGTGAGTACAGGACGGAACAGACAAGATGTTCTCAGTCTTCTGGTTTGATTGACATCCAGCATTATTGAACCCAGAAGACTGAAGACATACTTTGAGTACAGGGCAGAACAGAAAAAATGTCCTCAGTCTTCTGGTTTGAATGATGACGGCGCTAATCAGTAAAGGGTGAAATAGACAAGATGTCCTTAGACTTCTGGTTTGAATTACATCCAGGATTATGTAACACAGAAGACTGAAGACATACTGTGAGTACAGGGTGGAACAGACAAGATGTGCTCAGTTTTCTGGTTTGAATGAAATTCAGTATCATTCAACCCAGAAGACTGAGAACATACTGTGAGAACATGGCAGAACAGACAAGATGTCCTCAGTTTTCTGGTCTGAATCACATCCAGCATCACTCAACCCAGAAGACTGAATACATACTGTGAGTAAAGGGTGGAACATACAAAATGTCCTCAGTCTTCTGGTTTGAATGATGGCAGCACCATTCAACACATACTTTGAGTACATGGGAAAATTACCCTGCCACCTTAAGGGATGTCACCACAGCTACTTATACTCACATTGTAACATTGACGGAGCTGACATTGTCACATCAGCACCACTCTCTGCTTCATTTAAGGCCCCTCACTGTGACAAGAAGATCCAGAGAGTATGGAAGCCCTGTGTGTCATATGACTGGCCATGAAGACATCTGGAAAGGCTAAGCATTCAAAAAAATACAAATGGGTTCTGGGGGAGTGGAGAAAGGCAGCAAGAGGAAAGAACAGAGGGATGAAACACTGGTTCTGCTATTCCTTCACTGTCCAATCAACAGGCTGAAGGTGTGACCTTGACACGCTGGGGTAAGTCCAGGACCTACCTATGCTGTCTGGAAGAGAATAGGCTGCCCAGAAGTAGGCTAGATTGAACAGGTATGACTTTTTTTTTAGTTTCCCCTTTAAGTAGCAAGCAACTGCAGTCATCTTAATGTTTCACCGCCAGAAGAATGTCAGGACGGTTGTCTTGTCAGGAAGAGTTGTGGGAAAGTTTTTCGCCCAGTAAGCGTACAGAGATTTTACACCGCTTTATTTGCTTTGCAGAATTTAATAGCCAATTAAAGCAGTGAGGAGAAAGTCCTCAGCTGAGCGTTTCTGACTCATTTAACATTATTAAAGTATTGTTAACACCGCGTTTTAATTATGTGAATGGTTTATGCTTTAAGTAAGACAGGTGAACTTTGTGGCTGCGGCGTCGTATATCAGCTGAATGTTCCCCTGAGTTTTCTAAGACGGTTAAAGGAAACTTTTTACATCTGGGTAAGGCTTGGGATTGACAGTGCTGCCTCTAATTCCATATACAGCCTCCCGACATGGTATGGTTTGCGTTATGCATATGCTGTGTCTCCAGTGCTGCTCCTCCCCCTATAACAGTGCTGGCCCAATGTTGGTGGACACTTGGCTATCACACCTATATGAGCTGGGTGGACATCCCAATCAAAACCCATGGCCATTCTCCACTCTTTTGAGAAGGCTTTACTCAAGATTTTGGAATGTGTGTGGGGGAATTTGTGCCAAAAGAGAATATTTTGAGGCCACCTTTTGCTGTTGGACAACAATACCTGGCTCACTATCAGTATCCTCAATTCAACCCAAAGATTTTCAGTTGAGTTGAGGTCAAGGTACTTGAGTTCCTTCCAACCTCCCCCTCACCAAACCATGTCTTTGTGGAGTTGGCTTTGTACACAGGGGCACAGTCTAGCTGGAACAGAAAAAAAAACCCCTAAAACTATTACCACAGGGTTGAAACCTGACTATCGCACCTATATGGGCTTGTTGGACATCCCAATCAAAAACCATGGCCATGCCCCCCTTGCAACTATAACATCTTCCACTCTTCTACGAAGGCTTTCCCCAAGATTTTGGAGTTTGTCTGGGGGAATTTGTGGCAATTCATCCAAAAGAGAAATTTACGAGGCCAGGTACTGATGTTGGACAAAAATACCTGGCTCACAGCCAGTATCCAACTTCATCTCAAAGATGTTCAGTTAGGTTGAGGTCAGGGTACTACCAAGTTCCTCCACACCAAACTGGTCAGCCAACAATCAGTATCTCAGTCCAACCCAAAGATGTTCAGTTGGGTTGAGGTCAGGATACTTGAGTTCCTCCCAAGCTCCTCCACACCAAACCATGTCTTTATGGAGCTGACTTTGTGTACAGGGGCATAGTCACGCTGGAACGAAAAAAAGGGCCTTCCCCAAACTATTACCACAAAGTCGGGAACATAATTATCACACCTATATGAGCTTGTTGGACATCCCAATAAAAAAACATGACCAATAATATAGAGTTGCTCCCTTTGCAACTACTGGGAAGGATTTCCTCAAGATGTTGGAGTGAGTATGGATGAATTTGTTCCAACTCATCCAAAAGGTAATGCTACGATGCCAGCTGGTGATGTTGGACAAGATGATCTGGCTCACAACCAGTATCCCAATTCATCTCAAAGATATTCAGTTGGGTTGAGGTCAGGGTACTTGGGTTCCTACCAAGTTCCTCCACACCAAACTGGGCAGCTCACAATCAGTATCCCAGTCCAATCCAAAGATGTTTATTTGGGTTGAGGTACTCGAGTTCCTACCAAGTTCCCCTGCAACAAACTGGTCAAACCATATTTTTATGGAGCTGGCTTTGTACACAGGGGCACATGCTGGAACAGAAAAAGGCCTTCCCCAAACTGTTACCACATGGACGGAAGTCCAAAATGTCTTGTATGCAGGGCCGGTGCTTGAATATTTTGTGCCCTAGGCAAGACCAACACAAACAGACCCCCCCCCCCCCCCGTCCCTGTGGGGGTGGTGCTAGTCTCGGCCAGGGCGCGGGTGACAGGGAACAGGGTTAGAAGGGATTGCCTCGATCAATTGAGTCTAAAGGTGGGGGCGGGTACCATCATCCTTTGTAATGGACTATTGGTAAGGAATACCCGGGGCTGCTCCAAGCATGCCCCTGGCATAAAAAAGGATTAGGACTATCACGGTACCCATGGAAAAGGCAGAGGTTATAATAAAATTAACAATTTATTAAGAAAAGGACATACCGTATATACTCGAGTATAAGTCGAATTTTTCAGCACATTTTTTAGTGCTGAAAGTGCCCCCCTCGACTTATACTCGAGTCAAGCACTTTTCTGCAGCAAAAAATTTCATTTTCCGAACCGACTTTGGGGCCCCGTATCTCAGGGCCACTTGGTGCTAGGAACTCCAAATTTGGTGTGCAAACCCAGTGGACTTTGTACCACAACATATCCAAAGCTGAAGTTTCTAGCACTAAGTGGCCCCGAGATACGGGGCCCCAAAATCGGTTCAGAAAATGTCATTCTCTGCTGCAGAAAAGTGCTTGACATTTTCTGAACCGAGTTTGAGGCCCCATATCTCAGGGTCACTTGGTGCTAGGAACTCCAAATTTGGTGTGCAAACCCAGTGGACCTGGTACCACAACATATCCAAAGCTGAAGTTCCTAGCACTAAGGGGCCCTGAGATACAGGGCCCCCAAACTGGTTAGGAAAATGTCATTCTCTGCTGTAGAAAAGTGCTTGACATTTTCTGAATTGATTTTTGGGGCCCTGTATCTCGGGGCCACTTGGTGCTAGAAACCCCAGCTTTGGAAATGTTATGGTGCTAGTTCCACTGGGTTTGCACACCAAATTTGGGGTTCTTAGCACTAAGTGGCCCTGAGATACAGGGCCCCAAATTCGGTCAACTGTGTCCATCTGCTGCAATGTCATTTCGGGACCCTTTGGGTTCAGAGACCCCAAATTTTGGCTGCAGCTAGGGGGCATCTAGGAACCCTTAACTACCGAGTTTGAAGTTCAGGGGACCTATGGCTGCAAATGGGCACAGTGAGGCTGCAAATGGGCACAGTGAGGCTGCAAATGGGCATTGTTGACCCTCTTTTCCACTTACAGTAGCTGTGCATTTCTCACCCTCGTCTTATACTCGGGTCAATAAGTTTTTCCCATTTTTTGGTGGTAAATTAGGGCCTCGACTTATACTCGGAACGACTTATACTCGAGTATATACGGTAATTAAAAACATTTAAACATAAATTGGTAGGCAGTTAATTACAACTGTGCATAGTGAATACAGATGGTTCCAAATAAACCCCATTGTTAATGTTATTATAACCTTTGCCTTATCCATGGGTACCGTGATAGTCATAATCCTTTTTTATGCCAGGGGCATGCTTGGAGCAGCCCCAGGTATTCCTTTCCAATAGGGAACAGGGTTAGACAGAGCAGACTCACCGGGCAGTATAGTTTTGCCTACATCCGGAGACCTGATGGTGCCCGCCTCCTCCTGTCCGGCTCCCCACTGTCCTCCGCCTCCTCAGTTGTCCCCCCCCCTCATCCTGCCCGGCTCCCCCCACTGTCCTCTGTCCTACTCAACTGTGCCTGCCTCATCCCATCCGGCTCCCCACTGTCCTCCGCCTCCTCAGCTGTGCCCACCTTGTCCCTTCTGCCTCCCCACTGTCCTCCATCCTCCTCAGCTGTGCCCGCCTCATCCTGTCCGGCTCTCCACTGTCCTCTGCCTCCTCAGCTGTGCCCCCCCATCCTGTTCGGCTCCCCACCGTCCTCTGTCCTCCTCAGCTGTGCCCGCCTCGTCCTGTCCGGCTCCCCACTATCCTCCGCCTCCTCAGCTGTGCCCGCCTTGTCCCTTCTGCCTCCCCACTGTCCTCCATTCTCCTCAGCTGTGCCCGCCTCATCCTGTCCGGCTCCCCACTGTCCTCCGCCTCCTCAGCTGTGCCCCCCATCCTGTTCGGCTCCCCACCATCCTCTGTCCTCCTCAGCTATGCCCGCCTCATCCTGTCCGGCTCTCCACTGTCCTCCGCCTCCTCAACTGTGCCCCCCCATCCTGTTCGGCTCCCCACCGTCCTCTGTCCTCCTCAACTGTGCCCACCTCATCCCATCCGGCTCCCCACTGTCCTCCGCCTCATCAGCTGTGCCCGCCTTGTCCCTTCTGCCTCCCCACTGTCCTCCGCCTCCTCAGCTGTGCCCCCCCCATCCTGTATAGCTCCCCACTGTCCTCCATCCTCCTCAGCTGTGCCCCCCCATCCTGTTCGGCTCCCCACTGTCCTCTGTCCTCAACTGTGCCCACCTCATCCCATCCGGCTCCCCACTGTCCTCCATCCTCCTCAGCTGTGCCCGCCTCATCCTGTCTGGCACCCCACTATCCTCCGCCTCCTCAGCTGTGCCCGCCTCATCCTGTCCGGCTCTCCACTGTCCTCCGCCTCCTCAGCTGTGCCCCCCCCATCCTGTTCGGCTCCCCACTGTCCTCTGTCCTCCTCAACTGTGCTCGCCTTGTCCCTTCTGCCTCCCCACTGTCCTCCATCCTCCTCAGCTGTGCCCTCCTCATCCTGTCCGGCTCTCCACTGTCCTCCGCCTCCTCAGCTGTGCCCCCCCCATCCTGTTCGACTCCCCACTGTCCTCTGTCCTCCTCAACTGTGCCCACCTCATCCCATCTGGCCCCCCACTGTCCTCCATCCTCCTCAGCAGTGCCCGCCTTGTCCTGTCCGGCTCCCCACTGTCCTCCGCCTCCTTAGCTGTGCCCGCCTCATTCTGTCCAGCTCCCGACTGTCCTCCACCTCCTCTGCTGTGCCCGCCTTGGCCCGCCCAGCTCCCCACTGTCCTCCTCCGCCTCTTCAGCTGGGCCCACCTCATCCCGTCAAGGTCCCTACTGTCCTCCTCCACCTCCTCAGCTGTGCCCACCTCGTCCCATCCAACTTCCCACTGTCCTCTGCCTCCTCAGCTGTGCCCGTCTCGTCCCGTCACGCACCCCACTGTCCTCCCCCACCTCCTCAGCTGTGCCCACCTCTTCCCATCCAGCTCCCCACTATCCTCTGCCTCCTCAGCTTGTGCCCACCGGACATTCTTCAGCCCCTCGTGTTCCCCGGCCAGGCTAGAGGGGAAGTCAGCGGCTATGGCTGCGCCCCCCCCAAGGCACCTGTGTAGCCTAGTTTGCCTAGCGGGAGCGTCAGCCCTGTTTGTATGGAGTATCATCAACGATACCCTCTAGAAACACCTGAACCCAATCATTTCAAGGTGGGAACCACAAGTATAACCAGGGTGAGGTGGCCTAACCAAAAAAGACGATTAAACCAAAGCGAAGCCCGGTGGAACGTTCATTAGTCAGAAGGTGTCTCAATACCTTACTTCCTTCACAAAGCCAAATAATAATAATAAGGGGTTTATTCCTCATTTTGGGATTGTGGGTGGAGCCGTGGAAGTTATTATTCTGCTCTGCCCCCCCAGGGCCATCTGTAGGACATACAGAAACATCCGTCCATATGTCAGGAAAGTTCATTATTATCCCCCCTCTTCTTATGGCTGCATTCCCGACCACCGAAATACCGACATTTATGAGATCCCATTAATCATGGTGAAAGAACTGCGGGGACAGGGCCTGGAAGACGCAACTTCATACATCAGATCTCACCAATTTTATAGCAGAATTTTTTTTTTTTTATGGTCCTTAAGAGAAAACGTTTTGAAAAAAATAAAAATAAAAAAAGTCGTTTTGAAAAAAAAAAAATTTTAAAAAAGGCTTCCAGTTGTATTGGGCTTTGTAACTGCCACATTTTTTGTTTATGTTTATTTTTTAAATTATATTTTATATATTGTGATTATTTGTAGGAATCCTCCGGGGGGGTTCCAGTGGGATATCCCAGGGGGGTGGGGTGGGATATCCCAGGGGGGTGGGGTGGGAAAGCGCCCCCCTAAGTCTCCGCCATTACTGTAATGGGGTATAGAGAGCTTTAGCTTTCTTCTGTGTTGGAACTGATTACTTCCATCTCTTCAATACAGACCTTTGACGCTGCGGCAGCCATATTGAACCCGCCTTCAGTCATCGTCAATCCCATCCTCCTCATCCACACTCTTGTTGTCCACCTCTCACTGCTATTAGCTTTTTTTTTTTATCATCACTCATTTTGTTCTCAAGTATTATATGAAAGGACATATCCTTGGTACCCTTTTAGATGTGCATGCTCAAGCAAGTGATTAACAGATTGCATAGCAGAGAAGGGCATGTACATCTAAAGGGATGCTGGGGTTGTGTTCTTTCATATAGCCTTCCTTTACTATCATTTTGTTTTCAAGCATTATATGAAAGAGCATATCTCCAGGATCCCTTTAGATCCCTTTAGATGTGCATGCTCAAGCAACTGATCAGCAGTTTTCACAGCAAGGAAGAACATGCCCATCTAAAGGGATGCCGGTGATGTGTTCTTTCATATAGCTTTCCTTTACCATCAGTCATTTTGTTCTTATGCATTATATGAGAGAACATACCCCCAGGATCCCTTTAGATGTGCTATGTTTAAGCAACTGATCAGCAGATTGCACAGCAAGGAAGGACATGCCCATCTAAAGGGATGCCGGTGATTGTGTTCTTTCATATAGCTTTCCTTTACCATCAGTCATTTTGTTTTTATGCATTATATGAGAGAACATACCCCCAGGATCCCTTTAGATGTGCCATGCTCAAGCAACTGATCAGCAGATTGCGCAGCAAGGAAGGGCATGCCCATCTAAAGGGATGCCGCTGATTGTGTTCTTTCATATAGCTTTCCTTTACCATCAGTCATTTTGTTCTTATGCATTATATGAGAGAACATACCCCCAGGATCCCTTTAAATGTGCTATGTTCAAGCAACTGATCAGCAGATTGCACAGCAAGGAAGGACATGCCCATCTAAAGGGATGCCGGTGATGTGTTCTTTCATATAGCTTTCTTTTACCATCAAGCATTATATGAAAGAGCATCCCTTTAGATGTCAATGCTCCCTTTAGAAGTATATATTTTTGTTCCCAATTTTTATATGAAAGGACCTATTCCCGCAATCCCTTTTTAGATGTACATGCTCAAGCAACTGATCAGCAGATTGCACAGCAAGGAAGGACATGCACGTCTAAAGGGATGCTGGTGATATGTTCTTTCATATAGCTTTCTTTTACCATCAGTCCTTTTGTTCTAATGCATTATATAAAAGAATATACCCCCAGGATCCCTTTAGATGTGCCATGCTCAAGCAACTGATCAGTAGATTGCACAACAGGGTGAAGCATGCAAATCTAAAAGAATGTGTTCTTTTATATAACACTCTTGAAAGAAGATCCGAGGCAGGGTGCTGTGACATTTGCAGGTGACTAATGGCCCCTCCCACCAATCTTGGAACAGAGACCATTAGACAAACTCTGTGATGACATCAAGAGAAGTATATATTTTTATAATTATACAATTATTATATGAAAGAACCTATCCCTTGCATCCCTTTAGATGTAAATGCTCAAGAAACTGATCAGCAGATTATACAGCAGGGAAAGGCATGCATATCTACATGGATTGCTGGGGATTTGTTTTTTTCATATAGCTTTCTTTCACCATTAATTAATTTGTTCTCAAGCATTATATGAAAGAACATATCCCCAGGATCCTTTTAGATGTGCATACTCAAGCAACTGCTGGTGGTATGTTCTTTCTTATAACTTTCACATAGCTTTCCTTGCCATCACTCATTTTGTTCTTGAGCATTATTTGAAAGAACATATCCCTGGGATCCCTTTAGATGTACATGCATACGCAACTGATCAGCAGTTTGCACAGCAGGGTAAAGCATGAACTCTAATAGGATGCCAGGGATGGGTTCTTTCATATAACACTCTTGAAAGAAGATCTAAGGCAGGGTGCTGTGACATTTGCAATTGACCATTGGCCCCTCCTACCAAACTTGAAGCAGAGACCAGCAGACAAATGTAGTAATGACATCAAGTGAGGTATATATTTTTTTGTCCCCTAGTTACTATATGAAATCACATATCCCCAGTATCCCTTTAGATGTGCATGCTCAAGCAACTGATAAGCAGATTGCACAGCAGGATGAAGCATGTACATCCAAAGGGATGCTGGGGATGTGTTCTTTCATATAACTTTCACATGGCCTTCCTTGCCATCAATTATTTTGCTCTCAAGCAATATATTAAAGAACATATCCCTGGGATTCATTTCGATGTGCATGCTCAAATAACCGATCAACAGATTTCACAGCAGGATAAAACATGCATCCTAATAGGATGCAAGAGATGGGTTCTTTCATATAACACTCTTGAAAGAAGATCTGAGGCAGGGTGCTGTGACATTTGCAGGTGCCCATTGGCCCCTCCCACCAAACTCGGAGCAGAGACTAGCAGACAAACCAAGTAATGGCATCAAATGAGGTGTATATTTTTGTACCCGAGTACTATATAAAAGAACATACCAACAGCATCCCTTTAGATGTGCATGCTCAAGCAACTGATCAGCAGATTGCACAGCAGGGTGAAGCATGCATCCTCATAGGATGCCAGAGATGGGTTCTTTCATATAACACTTCAAAGAAGATCTAAGGCAGGGTGCTGTGACATTTGCAGGTGACATGCTCAATGTTCTTGAGCATTATTTGAAATAACATATCCCTGGGATCCCTTTAGATGTACATGCGTAAGCAACTGATCAGCAGTTTGCACAGCAGGTAGAAGCATGCACCCTAATAGGATGCCAGGGATGGGTTCTTTCATATAAAACTCTTGAAAGAAGATCTAAAGCAGGGTGCTCTGGCATTTGCAGGTGACCATTGGCCCCCTCCCACCAAACTCGGAGCAGGGACCAGCAGACAAACCTAGTAATGATATCAAGCGAAGCGAGGTATATATTTTTGTACCTGCGTACTTTATGAAAGAACATATCCACAGCATCCCTTTAGATGTGCATGCTTAAGCAACTTATCAGCAGATTGCACAGCAGGATGACGCACATACATCCAAAGCTGAGGTCCCCAAACGTTTTAAAGAAAGGGCCAGTTTACTGTCCTTTATACTTTAGGGGGGCCAGACTGTGCTCAGTGAGAGTAAACAATCTGATCTTTTGTATTAGGGGGAGAATTAGTTGGTGTTAATTGGAGGAATAGTGCCCAGTGGGAGGAATTATGCCAAATCGGTGTCAGTAGAAGAAAGTAGTGCCCCATTGTTGGTGTCAGTGGCAGGAATAATGTCTCAAGGGCCTGGCTAAAGGCAAGCAAAGGGCCACATCCGGCCCCAGGGCTGCAGTTTGGAGACCACTGATCTAAAGGAATGCTGGGGATGTGTTCTTTTCATATAGCTTTTACATAGCTTTGCGTGCCATCAATCATTTTGTTTTTTAAGCATTATGTGAAAGAACATATCCCCGGCATCCCTTTAGATGTGCATGCTCAAGAAACGATCAGCAGATTGCACAGCCCGAAATGAGCATAAGCATCCAACAGACAGACCAGTGATGACCAGTGATGATATGAGAGAGGTATATCTTATATAAAAAAAAAATATAATTGCCTGTTGACCAGGGGGAACACGGGAAGGTATTATATGTGTACATTACACTTCAGCTTTAAAGGCCAAAATTTCCATGTTTGATTTCCATGGTTGACTGTATTTTTTCGGGGCGTGATCGCTGCTTATTGTGCAATTAGGGGAATAGTTTTCCCTCTGATCGTGTAATATTACAGAGAAGCGTATTATACCCCTCGGTATTCCGCTGCAGATGTCCAGCACTTTGTCCCCGGGTGTTCTATTCCCATTCTGGAAAATATGAAGTAGTGGGCTCCCGTCCCACAGAAAGCAGGTGCGGCGGAGCTCGTTATGGTCAGCGAGACCCCCGCACCGCTCCCCTCCCCCTCCCCCCCCCTGGTCTGATCCGGCTGACGCTTTTTCCGTTGCCAGAAATTTGCATTCTGGAAGCGGCCGGCGGCTGTGCTCAGCTGTAACGCGGATCGGAAGTGTCGCCAAGTGAGACCGAGCCAAAATTTTAATTAAAAATTGAAAATCTGATGAGGGATCATTGACAGCTTTGACCGTCACCCCGCATCATATCAATAAGCGCTGCTTTGGCGAGGGACTTCCAGCTCTGGTCCGGAGTGGGGATGACCTCAGACCAGGGTGCGCTCAAAGCCTTTAATCGCTGATGTGAAAATGAAAGTCGAAGATGAGGTCTATGGACGGCTTCGGTCTTGCACAGTTGTGCAGCCTGAAACCGCTTACCCTGATTTCCCTGCACACTGTGAGCTTCTCACAGTGTGCATTAGAAGCTGTGATAAGTCCTTATTTCCTGGCTGGAGGACGTCCATCGTCATCTAGCCCTTTCCTCCACAGCTTGTCTCTTTCATTCATTGGATTTCAGTCCTTTTAATCTTGGAGGCTCAGCATTACAGGTGGGTGTTACCTAGAACACTCTATATGCCTAGGAACGTCCAGTCCTCCAGACTGACACCTGCCAATCAAGGCTAACTCCTCCCACTTAGGGTTACCTTTTCTTAAAGCCAAACCCTAACAAGCCCCGAACAAGGTGAGTAGTAATGTGGTGCGCATAGCGTGCAGCAGCGCAGTGGGTGTGGCCAAATTGCTCTTGCTGACACCATCGCCCTGCCACCCCAGTAATGCCAAACCTGCCCCCAGACAACTGCCCGCAGCTCCCGGATGGCAACAGATTTGTGTGTGACTATCTTGGTTACTTGGGGAGCCGCTTCCCGGTCTGAACAATGTGTCCGGGTTTCAGTCCGCCCGAAACCCGGACACATGATTCAAAACCCGGACTGTCCGGGTAAATTCCGGACAGGTGGCAACCCTACTCCCACTACTTGCATCAGGACTGAGGGCTCTGGAAAGGAGTACTGAGGCGGGGGATGGGACGTTATCAGGAAGCCATGTGCAGCACCCTGCTGGCTCCTCCCACCAGGCCAGGATCTGCAGAGAGAGTGAGAGGGGAGAATGAGAGGGGGAGAGAGGGAGGG